>OMLC01010253.1:14124-27177 GCA_900302585.1 Regalecus glesne | reverse complement strand
ACCCATATACCCATATACTAATTATAAAACCCATCCCCGAGCCACACCGGGAAATTACTGGAAACGCTCATTTATTATATTTATTTATCATTAAAATGTCTGATGTAATGGATTTCGGTGTAACTTAAACAACTTTTGAAACAAATCGGTCTAGAATCTTGACGGAAAGTATGTCTACCAGTTTTGATTTATTCTAATGTTTCCCTCTGCAGTATTCGGTCTCCATCTATTTCAAGCCATGCATCTAGCTCGTTTCCTCCTTCTATCATGGATATGCAGTATAAGCTATTTTATGAGTGGGGTTTACTATTGCGCAGCCTCTCAAAAGAAGCAGTCAACTTGCCTTATTCAACATGATAAAGCGGACTGTAGCCACCTCAGCCTCAAGGATATCCCTCCCAACCTTCCCAGGAATATCATCAGCTTAGATATGTCTCACAACAGACTTGGAAGACTTGATGCTGCCTCATTAGCTCCATACCAAAGACTCACCCACTTGAATGTGAGCTACAACAGCATCACCAAGCTGGAGGAGAGCTTGTGTCAGGGACTGGCACTGCTGCAGACGTTGAATGCGGAACACAATCAAGTGTTTCTCCTGAAAGAAAAGGATCTGAGTCACTGTAAGAATATGACATGGTTAAATCTGGCTGGCAATAAGCTGAAACCACAAGGGGAGCCCTTCACCGCCCTAAAGGTAAAAGTATATTTAATGTAGAGTTGTGTTTTGTCACTTCTGTGAAGTAAAAATCCTGTCGTACACTGTCAACTGTCACACAAGTAGATAGTACTTAGTGGTTTTGGTGTGAAATAACTACAGTGTGCAAGATTTTACGTTAACTCTGACGTACTTTGCATTATTTTCAGAGTCTGGTTTTTCTTGATGTATCCAAAAACCAACTGACCTCGGCAGCGTTGGGCACTCGGCCTCAACTCCCTAGCCTTGTAGTCCTCATCATGTCTTACAACTCCATCTCTACTCTCAACAAAGAAGACTTCTCCTTTCTTGGCAGTTCATCAGATCTAGAAACCCTCAACCTGTCACATCTGCCACTGAAAACGGTACTTCAGTTTCTGTGAAATGAGAAATGAAATGGTCTCATCTGAATCAGTTCTACTGTGAAAGCGACTTCCTATCGGTTATTTTCTCTGTTCCCCTTCTATCTCGCTATGGAACTCATCGTAAGATTTGCTTTATGTGTTTTGATTGACGTCTTCTTCTATTTCAGATTAAACCTGGTTGTTTCGAGTCCATTGCGAGAATACAGAATTTGATCATGGATGGGTGCGATCTGGGCTCCCAGATGACTTCCAATCTTTCTTCAGAACTGCATGGAACTGCCATCAGGACCATATCTCTTAGGAGGAATAAGCTGACTACAGTCACAAATAAAACCTTCCAAGGGCTGCAGAAAACCAATCTCACCTTCCTTGATCTGTCCAGTAACAGCATGGGTAAAATTGAAGAGGGTTCATTCCAGTGGCTGTATTCACTGGAGACTCTATCGCTAGAGGACAATAACATCTACACCCTGACCAAGTCCACATTTCAGGGTCTCGAGCGTTTGAAAAAGCTCAACTTGAGACATGTCTCAAATGGGAACAGTGACGCTTCCTTGGGCTTAATCATTAAGGATTTCTCCTTCAAGCCATTGAGGGCACTGGAGAGCTTGGTGTTGGAGCACAACACAATTCAAGACATCACAGAGTACACCTTTGAAGGCTTGACGAGTCTCCATGATCTTGAGATGGGTTGGAGTGTTTGCGAAAAGCTGAAAAACCTCAACAACAAGACTTTTGTTTCACTGTCAGCGTCACCTCTAAGAAAGCTGAACCTCACGGCCACGGCTATCTCACAGATAGGCCCAGGAGCCTTCAACATGTTCGGTAATCTCACTGCTCTTCATCTTGGCTTCAACTTCATTAAACAGATTCTCACAGGGCAAGAGTTCCAAGGCCTGGGTCAGGTTGAAGAAATATACCTGTCTTATAATCACCAAACAATAACTCTGACCCCCACATCTTTCATCCATGTTCCCAGTCTCAGGATCCTTATGCTCGCCAGAGCCCTGACGAGCAATTTGTACATGGATCTCTCCCCATTCAGTCACCTGTCCAATCTCACCTTTGTGGACCTCAGTAACAATGACATTTCCAACATCAATAGAAATATCTTCGATGGCCTTGCTCGCCTGAGCGTACTGAAGCTTCAACACAATAACTTGGCTCGACTGTGGAAGAGTGCAAACCCAGATGGTCCAGTGTTGTTTCTCAAAGGCCTTCAGAGTTTATCTAGCTTGAATGTGGACTACAATGGGCTGGATGAAATCCCCGTGGAGGCTTTCAGGGGGTTGGGTAACCTTCGTGAATTAAGTCTTAGCAACAACGCCCTGAACAGTCTTAAGCAGACAGTTTTCGATGGCCTGCGCTCACTGCACATTTTACACCTGCAGAAAAACCTCATCACAGCTGTGAGGCCGGAGGTCTTCAAGTTGGCTGTGAGGAACCTCAGCATGCTGTATATGGAGAGAAACCCTTTTGACTGTACCTGTGAAAGCATTCTGTGGTTTGCAACGTGGTTGAATCAAACGAACGCCAGTGTTCCGTATCTCCAAGACCTTTACAAGTGTAACACTCCGCTAGCCTACTTCAACCGCACCATCATGACCTTTGACCCACTGTCCTGCAAAGATATGACCCCATTCCAGGCCCTCTACTTATTCAGCAGCACTGCCGTCATTTTACTGATTGTGACTGCACTCCTGGTACGTTTCCACGGCTGGAGGATTCACTTCTATTGGAACATTCTGATCAACTACACGTTAGGTTTCGGCGACACGGAGGTCCACGAGGGAAGGGAGTTTGAATATGATGCTTATGTTATCCACGCGGACGAAGACACCAAGTGGGTGGAGAGAAGTTTACTCCCTCTGGAAAATGAAAAGTACATGTTTTGTCTGGAGGATCGAGATTCTTTGCCTGGCATGTCACGGCTTGACTCCATCGTGGGTAACATAAGAAGGTCCAGGAAAATCTTATTTGTCGTCACTGAATCTCTCATCAAGGACCGCTGGTGTAGATGGTAAACACATGCATTACTTTGTTTAATCTTTATGTATTGAGATTTAGTCTTGGAAATAGTTTACAGGGTATCTGGGAATTTTGTATGGGTATATATGGCGGTGTGGCTCAGTGGGTAGAGCGGTCATCTGGTGATCAGAAGGTTGCAGGTTTGATCCCCGGTCCTGCAGAAAGCATGTAGAGGTGTCCTTGAGCAAGACACCGAACCCCTAACTGCTCCCCGGGCACCACATGGTGGCAGCTCACTGCTCCTATACAATAGGAGGGGTCAAATACAGAGAATTGCAAATGTTCCCTTGTGGGACTGATAAGAGGAGAATAATAATAATAATGATAATAATGATAATAATGATAATAATGATAATCTAAAGCTGTAGGGGTTTGCCTCCATGATGAAAGTTTTAAGTCACACTAAGGTTTAAGTGGGAATTGTGTTTTAAATCTTCTTCAAAATGTTACCTACCCCTCACATCACCCATCTCTCTTCTATATCTGTTCTTCTAATCCATACACTCTTTCCCTTGTCTTTTCTCATCCAGTTTCAAAGCTCACCATGCACTTCACCACGGCATTGAGGCCAACAGGGACTCTGTGCTTCTGGTCTTCCTACAAGATGTGCAAGATTACAAGCTCTCTCGCTCACTGTACCTGCGCAGGGGCATGTTGAGGTCTTGCTGTATTCTCAACTGGCCTTTACATAAAGAGAGAGTGCCTCTGTTTCACCAGAAGCTTCGCATAGCACTTAGCACGACTAACCGATTACAGCAATGATTAAAATCCATTTGTAATCATGCATTAAAGTATAGGGGAAGGGAAATTTCTACTTGATTGCAGAGGCTGTTGAACATGTTGAACATTTATTTGCTCGAGTCAGGAGTCAGAATTCTCCTTTTACCAGTTACTTATATGTGATTGAAAAATGGATGTCAAATCATGAAGCACAGAAAAAAAAAGAAATAGAAATGGCACCAAACTAGACATCTCGGGATAGGCAGCAGTGCAAAAAAAAAAATCAATACAAAAGCTCGAGTAAATCAGTCAAATAATCTTCCTAGAAAGATGATGAACAACGAAAGCAAACTACATAAGCACATTTTATTACATGTGCAACACAACATGCTTTCCATCAAATGATTGTACAATCCAAACACTCTTAACAGATCAGACAAAGAGCAGAAGTAGATGTGCACATCATGTGCACAGGAATCGGAGCAGTATGTAAAAATAAAACACATGCACACACACACAACAAGAACTTAGCCATAGGCTGTTTGGAAAGGTAACCGTTTTAACCTACCGAAAAGTGTTCAGTGTGGTGGCCTCTCTCAGGTCCTCAGGCGGGGTGTTCTGCCCAACGGGGATGTAAATATGGAAGGCAGCTTCCCCTGCTTTAGAGTTAGTACAAAGGATGGTTAAAAGACCGCTACCTTTGGACAAAGCTGGTTCGCATTTAATTAGCGTGTCTTTTTTATACTGAGGGGCAAGGAAATTTAGAGCCTTGTATGTATACAAACAGCAGAATTTTAGAATTGATTCTAGTTGAGACGAGGAGCCAATGTAGGAATCTAAGAATAGGTGTGATGTGTTCATACTTCTAAGTCCTGGTGAGAAACAGGTGCCACTGTATTTTCTATTGACTGTAGTCAGGGGTGGGTAATAACGTGCCACATTAAATCTGTTCAATTCACTGGAGTACTTTTTTTAAAAAAGGTACTGTTTTGAAGAATACTTGTGATTATTGGAATATCAACAATCATAATATAAAGGGTAATCCCTACATAGAAACCAGAAGCTTTTAATTGAAGTATTTTTACACTGAACTGAGGGCATGGTACAGGAGGTAGAGTGGATCCTTGAGCAAGACGCTGAGCCCTTAACTGCTATAGCTGCCCACTGGTCCTATACAATAGGATGGGTTGAATACACAAGAGGAATTTCAATGTAGGAATGGAATAACCAGATAAATTGGTTTTTCTTTCCTTCAGTTCCTGAGATATTATTTATCAGATTGCTAAGCAGTAACCTGCATTTAAAGCTATAAATGGGTTACACCACACATTTATAAATATTGTCACAAAGTGGCCTGAATTTCTCTGTATTGAATATTGTATTGAAAAAAAAAGTTTTTTACTATCAAGAGAGATTGTTCAAGAAAATAGTCTCTTGTTCTGTGTTTTTTGCACTGTACTGACATCTTCTGGTGTTAGCATGTACTTACACTTTACTCTCACCTTTCTTTGGCTTTGCTATATTTATCATATATGAGGTCATTTTTATGCATCATGATTAGTCCCCACATTGTGGAGGTGGATGTAGACTTCTATGGAGCGGGGAGGATTAAGGCCGGACGCCCTTCCTGACACTCCATGGTGGATTCAAATCCACAACATCTGGCATGTCAGCAAACGCACCAGATTATTGCTTCAAATTTATTTGAATCTACATTCTCTATATGTCTTTAATTTTGGGAAGTGGTTCCATCCTTTGATCAACTTTTTTAGATGTGTTTTTATGCATAGCCTCTCATGAGCAGTCTCCCCTAAGCTTACAAGTTCAGGCCAAGTTACTAAGTAAACCTCAAAAAGAAACAGGGATCTTTATAAGATGAAAAGATTGAACTCCATCCCTTCATAGTTTCATAGTTTTTTAGACATCTCATAATTTGACCTCCCCTAATTATGAGATAAAAATTGACCTCTCATAGCAATACGTGAAATTTAAATGTTAGCAATTGATAATCTTTACATTAGCTGGTTAAGCTGCATTACCTCCCTTACAAAAAAGATGAAGAGCAAACCCCGTGTGACCACATTATCGTTTTTTAATTCTCAGAGCAAAGAGCAATCCTTAGTGTTGGAAGTTGTTCAAACATTCAAAAAATCCTTTAAAAAAATTCTGACATGATGTATGGCGTTTGATATTCAATTTGAGTCAATTTCAAGTCTTCTTGAACACAGCCTTATATATGACTCATTCTTCTAGCACAGATTTTTTTCTTTAATCATTTAGCGCAGATGTTCTCCCTTTGGGCAGCTCTGTAATGTGTCTCATTTTTAGTATTATGAGAGCAATCTGTTTCACCATCCTGGGTTCACACCGCACCAACATGTATTCAGCTCAAAATTGGGATAAGTAGAATAAGTGGAAAGCTAATGCTAACGTTGATTTTGAAACTGGGAGAACAAAACTTAGGCCATTCGATTAGGTGCCGATACTTTAAACTCTAAATGTCTTTACGCATGCTCAATAATCCAGGTAAGAGAATCACATAAAGAGGACTGAAGATGTCACCTGTTTGAGTGACGACACGTTTCTGAATAAATTTCTGATCGAGTTGAACCGATTCACCTCTTTTTGTGTTTAACTCTAAAAGTCCTTGCGGTTCTTATCTTGGCCACAGCGTGTCACTGTTGCATACACAATAGTGAGCCCACGTCCTCGCGTAGAGGGAGGATTATGGGACAGGTCTTGCTGGTGTTCGGTCCATTTGTCCCAGCTCGTCGACAATTTAGACCCTATCACAAATTTATACCCCTATCTATTTATCTTTGCCACCCAATCAGAATCTCTACCACAGGTCAGAGAGAGGTCAATCTTTACGTCATGCTTAGTTCCCATGTTGTGGGGCTGGATACGGATTTAGATTAAGGCCAGATGCATTTCCTAGGATGGAACCCACGGCCTCTACCACTTTACGGCTAAACTACCAAGGCCCCAGGCTAATAGTAAAAAAATAAATAATCAGCAGCTGATTAGTTTTTTTGTATGTTATTTGAATTAATATTTTTACTAATTCATCAAACAACATTCTAACGATCTGGTTACCCTTGTTCCTCTTATGGGACAACGCTGTCAAGTAAATTTCAGTGATAGGCACAGGCTAGTACAATGTTTGTCAACCAACTGAGGGTATTCGGACAGTGTACTTTTCCTGCTGACAAGAAGATTTTTATGGGCTATTATTGACCCATCGACATACTTAAGTCATGCTGTTGGCATTCTGATAGTTTGAGTTGCTGAATAAAAAAATATACCAATATAAAACTACAGGCAGTATATGTTTCATCCATCCATCCATCCATTGTTAACTGCTTATCCAGGTTGTGGAAGAACTGGAGTCTATCTCAGTTCTTACAGGGTGAAAGGCGGAGATCATCAATCCATCACAGGGCAGAGCAATTAGGGGAAAAGTGTCTTCCTTAAGGACACTTAAACACACTTTTCTGCAGATGCAGGGATCGAACCTGCAACTTTACGATCACTTTATCCACTGGGCAATTCCGCCCCTGCAGTATATGTTGATCGTTTTAATTCCCTTATTTGGATACCGAGATAATACTATAGGTAGGATAGTTGGATAGTGTAAAATCCGAAATAGCTGTTTACGCTAAACTATAGGTGTATATTATGTGTTGACATTAAGCTTATCAGTACATGGCGGTAGAATAAAACTATAGCTAGCACATTTTGAATGGCCTCATCAGAAGTTCATACCGACATAAGTCCGTGTGAAGCAAATTTTGATAGTCAACATCATCTTATCAGAAAATGCCAGCAACATAAAACTATAGGTGGCATATGTTGCTATCTGACATTTAAATGATCTCTTCAGAAATTACTATCATTAACGTCTCACATCAAATATCCATTACGACACATAGGCCACATATCAGAAAATCCTACCATTTATATTTCATGTGGCTCATCAATGCAAACAAATGACCAACATAAAGTAACTGTCTTTATGTAACAAAGGAACGGAAGGCCGCTTTATTTGGTCATTGTGTTCTTACAATGAAACGTGTCCTCTACTTTTAACCCATCCTATCATATAGGAGCAGTTGGGGGTTCAGTGTCTACCTCAAGGACACTTCAACACGCTTTCTGAAGGAGCCAGGGATTGAACCAGCGACCTTTTGATTACAAAAAAACCTGCTGTACCCTCTGAGCCATGGCACAGGTCAATTGCTCTTACAAAAGTAACCTCGGCAAAGGGCATTTGTGAATGAGTAGTGGAATAGCGGATTAGGTTTGGAGACAAGAGTGATGGATGAAAACAACAGAACAGCAGCACACAGAGATTTATTCATGTTCCCATACTTTTTCTTCAACAGATGCAGATTGATTGTTTTTCCTTTTTTTATATGTGACATGTTCAAAATAAGCTCGTCTGTGGCAAGGTCACACCCCACATGAGAAAGTAATAACTTAGTCATGTGAAACAATGCAGTAAGAATACGCGGAGCAGAAGACATGTTTTCAGAATTGGTCAATTTGATGTATATTCATCCGAAGATGAAAATTCCATCAGCATCACTCAGATATAAAATGATAGCCCATGCAGGCCACCATATACCTGTAAACTTGCCAGTTTTTTCAAGATGGAGTAGAGCGTATAGATATGTAAATTCTTACCATTTCAAATCATGCCTCTGTCCGCATCACACGCTTGTCCTCTGCATCCCCTAGAAACACATTGGCTCCCATTAGTTTCACTTGATATGTTACATGTCAAAAGAAAAACATGACACTACCATCTCAGATTACTGATATGATTTGAATGATACTATCTAATTTGTAAGAAATCAAGTTAATGGACTGCTAATATTCTGTAAACACGATCCCCAATATAGGATTTTTATCCAAGTGGTTATTACAAAAAATGTATATGCTTTCAAAAACTGTCAAGGATTCACTAATCTATGAATATCTTTGCAAAAAAAAATGCTTTTCCAAGTATGAAGACAGTCTTACCAGTGAGAGCTCCACACTACTTGTTTCTCCTGCTCCATTTAGGTTGCATGGCACAAAGGAGTCAATTCTGATTTGCTTTCCTCATGTGGCCAAATCGGTTTTATGTTATGACTGTGTAACCAGAAAAGAGCACATGAGATGAATGTGCTTTTTATCACACATATGCAGGAATAGCTCAAGAGATGGGCTGGTTGTCTCGTAACCAGACGATTTGTGGTTTGATCCCCAGCACTTACAGAAAGTGTTTCAAAGTGTCCTCGAGTAAGACACTGAACCCGTAACTGCTAAAGCCCTGTGACGGAGTGGCGACCTGTCCAGGGTGTTTCTCCACCTTTTGCTCTGGGATAGGCTCCAGCATGACTCCACTACCTGACTTTGGATAAGTGGTTGACGATGGATGGATGGAAGTGTAGAAATATATCAGATAGGAATATGATATCTGCTGATTTGACTCTTATTTTTCAGGACATTGTATATTGCTCATCATTCAAAATGCAACAGATAAATTCAGAAATTAAAACATGCGACCTATAGGTTTATATTAGAGGCTTATTGAGCATGTTACCCCTGCACGCTACATTCTCGCACTTGTATTATGAATAATAAGCTGTGCACATGATTGTTTAGATCCACATCAGTCACTTCCACTCATGTCCAGCAGGGTGGTCTAGTAGTTATAGGTGTTGCCTCACAGCAAGAAGGTCCTGAGTTGGAGCCCCAGACCATCCTGGGTCCTTTGTGTGTGGAGTTTGCATGTTATTTCCGTGTCTGTGTTGGTATCCTCAGGGTGCTCCAGTTTCCTCCCACCATCAACAAGACATGCATGTTAGGGTTAATATTCCTGCATGTGCCCCTGAGTAAGGCAGTGGGAAAGAGGACTGGAGCTGGTACACTGGGCACTGCATCTGCTCTCTGCTCTTATACAATAGGATGGGTTGAATTCAGAAATCTAATTTCAATGCACGCATGTACAATGACAAATATAAACAACCTTCTTTCATTCTTTCTTCTTCTTCTAAGTCTTTTCACACAGGTCATTTGACCCCAGAGTCAAGATCATGTAAGCACAGGAATTGAATATGGGGTCATTTGAAAGGCAGATGTGAAAAGGCTGAACATTGGATATAAGGTGAAAAAAAATCAGAAACGGACATCAAGACCTGAGGTGTAAATGCAGCCTGAGAGAACTGATGTCAGGGTCTGATGTGGTGGGCTTTTGTTTGGGTTTGATGAGTTCACGTGTGGAATCTGACTATTCAGTTTCTTCATGTCCTTGATATTTTCATGAGGGGGCTTGGTGCAAATTTGTAACTCACTCTTTTTCTCTTCACTGCATTCAAACTTACTCCACTTCCTGCAGCCTTAAAGACCCAGATGCTTTCAACTGTGTTTTGCAGCATTATATCCTCCATGTTCTCAAAGGCCATCCACCCAAATCCATGGATCACCTCACTTCTTGTTTAAATGGCACTTGGGGAAGGGGAGGGTGGATTAGAGAGTCTCGAGATAGATTCCTGGGTGTCCTCGAACTTAAAAGCCTGAATATAGAGAAATTAAGCAGAAAACAGGATCTGTTCATCATTGTGGCTTTGTTTCTTCTACAAAAAATGCTATACTGAATCAAAAATGTATTTACATGCAGTTATCCTGACACATTATAACGACAAATCGAGGAAATGACTCCATAAGCACACTCACTGGTGCTTCAACAGGAACCCCTGAAGGGAACCCTGTCTCTCTCCCATACATTATGGAACAGGGTTATTTTGTGGTGATGTGGACTTCTTAAAGAAAACAATGTGGCCTACAGTCATTCTGCTGTTTGTTGACCGAGCGGCTTCAAAATGTAAATACAGTTGAGGAAACCTAGTTTTGCAAGAAGCTAATAAATCTGCTTTCATAGAAAAAAATCATAACTTCCAGGCCATTTGTTTGGGGATGATAGGTTGTCGTCACACGCCTTTAGACACAACATTTCACATAGGCTGTGATTGAGCTCCAAAAATAAAGAAACGGTTATAATAACCAAGTGAATAAATTCCCAAGGATGAGAGAGAGGGGTCCTTTTTACATGTCACGGTTAGTCCTCACATTGTGGGTGTGGATAAGGACATAGATGGAGCTAGGAGGATTAAGACCGGATGCCCTTCCTGGTGCCCCAAGGTGGGTTCAAACCTACAGCCTTTGTCTTATTGGTTCCCAAAGCATGGGGTCTACCACTGAGCTGCCATAACCCCCCCTGAATTTATTTATTTTAAATAATAGAAGGAAAAAAAATTCTGGGTCACCACACTTGTAATGATGTCAAATCTACAAATAAAGCTTCTTCCAGGCTTTGGAGCAACAAATAAACCACCTTCTCACTCAACTATATATTTCAAATGCACTTACTTCATTAAAAAAATCCCTTCCCAGATCTGAAAGGATTCAGATCAGAGCAGCCATATTTTTTCATGTAATAGATAAAAAAATGTTTCAGGAAAAGTCCTCAACCCACTTTGAAAAGCTGTCTGTTGCTGTGAGAATTTCTTTGGAAGCCATCTGCCGTTTTGAGGATAGCCCAGTCAGACGGATCCTCATCAGCTCCCAAAGACGGCATAGCTATAAGACTAGAAAATACGTATTGATTGATGTTGCATGTATATTATAACAACTGTTAATATGTTACTATGTAACTTTGTAACAGTTTTAATGTCTGTACAACAACTAAAGGTTTTCCTATCGTTTGATACAATTCCAAGACTTTAAACCCCATTTTACAGGGACAGTTTATATTAATGAACATTTAGAATGTAAATATACCAGACTTATCCACCAGACTAATTTTTATCTGTTGTCCCAAGCAATTAGTGGTTCAGTGTCTTCCTCAAGGACACTTAGACAGGCTTTCTGAAGGAACTGGATATCGAACAACCAATCTTCTGATTGCCCGACAACTGCCCTACTTCCTGAGCTATGCCACCCCAAGATATAAATTGTTAATGTCTATACAGCAGTTATTAAAAGATAACTGAAATATCCATGAAATTACATATCACTTGAGTGTCAAATGGCATGCCATTGCAGTAAAATCTGGAACACAAGGCAGTTTAGGCTTTTACGATGCCCAGTAATTGGAGATGAATGGAAACTCCTGACAAACTGCCCCGGCCTCCTCTTTAGTTTTCACAACTGTTACTTCCACACGAGTTCTCCATCTGCATTGGAAGTTAAATAGCTTTAGTGTCAGTAGTACATTCATAGTACATTTGCTCATATACAATGCTAACCCTTCAGTTGGACTTTGGAAGCTTACCTTTAAATATTTTGCCTCTGAGAGTTATGATACTCTGTTGGCCATCTGCTCAACCAGTGTGTGAACCATTACATGGGTTTTGGCTGTGACGTGCGGTGAGGTTCATGGGAGGTGAGACAGATTAATAAAAAGCACAAAAAAAACCCAACAGACTGCTGCAGTGAGTTTGACTTTCTGATTTTTTAGCTAGCTTATTGGTGCTTGCCTGTGATTAGAGGAAGAGCAGGAATAATATAAACACGTGGGCTCTCCCATGCCCCCCTCAGTGAGGCAGAGGTACTGTTTGCCTCCCCTTGTGCTTTTTCAGCGCTGTTTTATATCAGATCAACAAGACTAAGCATGTTAGACACATATGTGAACTACATCACCTATTCTATGAAAAGTGAGGGCATAATAAAGGTCTCTACAAACATTACATTGGTGACAGTGAGAAAGCAAAAGGCCCTCGCTCAACCCGGTTTGTGAGGGATTGCGCAATCTGAGTAGAGGTTCAGCTCATTGATGCCTCGACTCACGTGTCTCCTCTATTTGAACAGGAAATACACAAATTATGTGATTTTGATTGTAAAAATGAGATGATTAGAATCATACAGAAATGACATTTATAGCACAGATCAATAGAGAAAAAAATACATTTAGTTTATCAGTGCTTGTTTTTTTACTTTTCATGATGATGGCTGAAGCGCTGGCTTACCTTATTATTATCATTATTATTATTACCTACCTCCTGATCACATGTCCTTGACTTTTGGGGAGTTTGCTTTTCCGGGGGTGGGAGGGGGGAGTTATAGCTGAGAGAAACAATTGGCCTCTTCTTCAAACCGTTATCTCCATCTCCAGCTTCCTCTGTTGGCTTGTCCTGCATTGTCATCTCAGACATTGGCGGGTTTGTGCTGTCAGCAGTCCCAGCAGGTGTTGGTTAA
>OMLC01010249.1:3837-18827 GCA_900302585.1 Regalecus glesne | reverse complement strand
TGTGGATTACCTTGTATTAGCGACACATCCAAAACCTACAGGTTATAGCTTTAGCTTACCTGAAGAAGGGCTGAAAGATTCTCAGAGAGCTGAATGTGTGAGGTGCACTCAGAAGCCAAGGTTTCATCATTAGCTGCAGAGGCAGAGATGACTGCAAGCAAACGAACAAGGCTAAATGTTATACGGAGATTCACTTGATCAGTTCCTTTCTTTTCGTTAACAATATATGCTATGTATTTTTAAGCTCTGCTTATCTCGCTCTCTCTTTCACTCACTATCTTCATTTGTGGACATTAGAATAAAATCATCAAATGAAATTACCTGCTAGTGAAAACAGATAAATCAGTGTTCCACTTATTGGCATGGCTGCAGAACAGTAGTCTTTTTCCCTCGGGACTTAAAGTTGAAGACATTTATATACTGGTGTGGGCAAAAGGGAGTGGGCAAAATGTGCAGCATTGCCCAATGGAGTGGTGTGAAGCCAAGGTTTTGAGTATGTGGGTGGTTTCAACTTATTTCACAAACTTACCCCAATATGTTGTAACATTCAGTCTTAAGTCAACAGAAGTGGATGTGATGGTGTTGTGTGGAATCTGGGTGTTTTGAAAATGGGTTACCTTTTTCAATCAGCAAAGTTGATGAATAACATGGGTTTACAATGCAGCTTTTTTGTGGTAAATTTAGGTACTATTGATAAAGCATATCTCAGTTTCCCCTTGCGTTTATTTAATTTATTGTTAGGCTTTGTGCATCTCCCAGACTGTACTGGTGGGGGAGCTGGCACTACACACAGAGTCCTGTATTAATCTCTCATCCATGTTAGTGCTTTTGTACACATTGAATATCACTGCTACTGTTTCACACTTAACTCAGCATAAGAACTAAATGTCAGTTATAAATACAAAAAACACACTCACACAAAAACACACACAGACACACATCACTCCTCTCTCTCTGTCTGTCTCTCTTTCTCTCTCTTTCTGTCTCCCTCCCACGCACTCACACACATGCTGTCACCGTGTTTCAGTAAGTTGTGCCATGAAGAATGACTGTAAATAATTCACTTTGGAAGTTATTCATTATAGATGTCCCAACGATCTGGGAGGGAATAAATTATTAATCCTTTTAGAAAGAGGGATTGGGCTTATTAACACAGAGAGTGTCCTTTGTATGTTTGATTTGAATAACAGAGATTCACCCTCATAAGGACCTCTCAGCCTGTCATTGTCTTCTCACCAATTGTCTTCTCTCATGTTTGACTCTTGGCATGCTTTCTGTCTTCCCCTGGTCTCTTCATTTGATTTGACAAGTGGATCTCTTGTCTCTGGAATAGCATTAACATACCATAACCACATTCCTATCACCACACCCCTGCACATGTATAGTTAGGTCAAGCTGGTAATCTTAAAATTGTTCTTCGCACTTTTTCATAATAACCATCAGTACAAATACACTGACATAAGGGGGGTGGCATAGCTCAGTGGGTAGAGCGGTCGTCTGGCAATCGAAAGGTTGCAGGATCGATCCCCGGTCCTGCATATAGCATGTCGAGGTGTCCTTGAGCAAGACACTGAACCCCTAACTGCTCCCCGAGTGCCATATGTTGGCAGCTCACTGCTCCTATACAATAGGTTGGTTCAAAAATGCAGAGAACATCTAAATTTCCCCTTGTGGGACTGAGAAGGGAACCATTATTATTATTATTATAATATGTGACTGAGTGGTTGTCTGAAATGGGTGTTGTTTATCCCTTAAGTACCCAAGAAACGCATTCTTATATGGGGAGGGGGGGGTCCGTGCTGTGGCCCAGTGGTTAGCACTGTTGCAGCAAGAAGGTCCCAGCTTTGAGCCCACAAAACCTCTATGTGTGGAGTTTAACATTTCTCTCTGTGTCTACATATATCCTCCAACCCCACCATCAAAAGACATACATAGATTGATACTCCTGTCTGTCCTCCATATCCTTCAAAGCATGGCGAGAAGAACTGGAGTTGGTTCCCAGGCGCTGCACGGTGGCTCCCCACTACTCCTAGCTAGTGTGTGCTGGGATGGGTTAAATGCATAGGATGAATTAATAAAGTATGTCTTTTCTTGTCTTATGGAGAGACCACCACTAGTCTGAACATGCATTTAAACATTAGATCAGAATTAGATTAACAGGCCCAGTAACAATATAACCCATGCTGTCACCCTCTGTTCTCGCTCATTTTCCACAGTAACTACCCTACAGACAGATAAGAGTGGCAGTACAACCATTTTATTGCCATTTCCAACTTAATGATTCTGGTGTTTGCTTACAGTAATAACCAAAGTAGATTCGCATCTTGTAGGTTTATCTTTATTGTACTGTGGTTTCTGTCATCACAGTTACTATGCAGTTAATATCAAAGAGTAATGTACCAATAGACAAAGTCTGCATTACATTATTGATCATGCACTTTATTACACTATTAGGAAAGGAGAGAAAGAGGGA
Organism: Regalecus glesne; assembly: GCA_900302585.1. Lineage (NCBI taxonomy): Eukaryota > Metazoa > Chordata > Actinopteri > Lampriformes > Regalecidae > Regalecus > Regalecus glesne. Next base: position 16,354 of record OMLC01010249.1, on the reverse strand, counting down.
CAGATGTAAGCTGCGATGGATGCTTGGCGAATGGTGAGGAATGTTTACAAGAAAGTTAACTAACGCCATCATCTTCAGAAATCATCTCTCCTTTCTTCATCCTTCTCCACTGTCGGCTGTTTTTTTATACACAAACTAGAACACCAGGGGAACACTCTCAGGGGACCTGAAAACGAATGATTTTTCCATAAAAGGGTCAACTTAATTCCCCTCATCTTTCAAATGGATCCCACTGCGTAAGCTGATGCAGTGGATCTTCACAGCACCGAACCATGTCATTCAATCATTGAAATCAACACACAGATTTCTCAACACGTGAGAAAAAAGAAGACATGCTCTCCCAAAAGAAACACTATATGGGACACGCACCAGATGGAGGAAACTATTAATTTATCAAATATTTATAAAATGTAAATCTTAAGTGACAAACACATCACTACTGTCCCCAAAAGCCTGCTAGCTCACCGTCTGCTCCTTTGGATTATTTCTTTTAAAAGCTTCATCTTGTTTCTTTGTTACCTTGTTGCCTGGCTGTTCAAAGCCTTTGTGTGTTCACACTTTTTATCCATCTCCTGGTCTTTAAACCCACTTGTGGGCCAGTTTCTACCCGCTTTCCCGTATTCTCTAGTGTGCTGCACAGCTATGTATGTCGTATGTATCATGTATTATCGCTATAATGGTTTAAAATTCGTGCTTGCCGAGCAGATGAAGAATCAAAATCTTACCCATCCGGTGATGCTACCCATCTGACTTGCTTCCCCACTGTTTGGCTTTACAGCTGTTCACCAGCTATACTATGTAGACTGTGCTGAGATGCCTGCTGCATTATTCAGAAGCGGGTCTCTGTCATTGCTCTGTGGCATCACCACAAAGACACAAAGGGTCAGGGAAAATGTTTATTGTTCATGTCATTAATGGGCTATTATTTCTGGCAAATGTTGCAGAAGCAGAGGGTTGATGCCAATTTCTGACACAAAAAAAACAACCTCATGAGAATCTAACAAAACCTTTATGTAGAAACACTGACATTACTAGTAGTGATGCTTTTAAAATGATCACTATATATATTAGCTATATATATATTAGCTATTTTCTGTGGTGACCAATAAAACAAAGACACACATGAATTTGTTTTATTAGAAAATCACTATGTAAAAACAAGTTATTTACCCTTGATATACTTTTAACTTTAACCACCAGTGTTAGTTTAACCTTTACTCTAACCTTTATCTAATCCTATCTCTAACCTTAGCCCTAAACCCAAATTCGAACCCATAAAAAGGTAATTGAAAAAGGGAAGACTGGCTAAAACGTCCTCCATTCAACCATTGTCACCCACTTATCTGAAGTTAGGTCACGGGGTTATGCTGGAGCCTATCTCAGCACTCACTGGGCAAAAGTTGGAGAATCATTCTGGACAGGTCGCCATTCCATCTCACAGATTGAGTAGATAGAGGTTCAGTGTCTTGCTCAAGGAAATGCTGACACATATGCTCAATAACTCATAAAACACATTTAAAAGTGGCCTTGTCCTGGCAGGTGAGGCTTACTATTTTTTTAGATTATTGTACAGAAACAACAGTTGATCAACATGCATGGACCTCTAAACTGAAACCACGTCTCCAGCAGTGGAGAACACTTTTTCCACTTGCACCTTAGATGCACAGCTATCCTTTCTAGCCAAGCTAGAAGATGTGCTCACTTAAAAAAATGTCTTCACTCTTAGGGTTAAACACACAAATCCGTCCTCACAAATATAGTGCAGCTGAAAAAAATCCCACACAAACTTGTGTGTATGTACACACACACACACACACACACACACACTGGCTTGGATTTTTTTCTATATAAATCAAACATCTGTGATGCAATAGTGGAAGTCTGTGGAGTTTCCTGGCATTGCCAGGACTTCCCATGGTGCACCACTCCTTCGCCACATCATGCTGATGAATTCAAAATCCTGGCAGCCAAAGTGTGTCATACAAACAAATAACCTGCTGTGACAAAATATTGATAGCTCTGTTAGAATCTAAGACACACAGGAAAAACAAAGTAGATGGACTTATTTCTTTAAAATGCTTTTCTAGTCTAGTGACCACTCAAAGTGCTTTCTATCACATGCATCTTAGTTTCCAGCCATGGGGATTAAGGCTGGATACCCTTTTCCCAATGCCCTGCGGTGAGATCAAACTCACTACGCTCGACTTGGAGGTGTGCATTCTACTGCTGAGCCACCGTGGCCCTGAACAAAAACAAAACAAACAACATTAACAATGCCCAAGTTATCGATTTTGCATCAGGATGCTGGTTGGAAATTGTGTCATGTTTATTGCTGCATGCCTAGAGTGTTTCAAACTTGGTTGGCATACTGCGATCTAGCAGTTAAAGCTCTTAGGAGTGGGGAATGTGTTGAGGCTTCTCATGCCCAATGTTTTCCTTCGGTTTTTGGGCAGTTGTGTTTATCTCAATCATCAAAGTCGTGTCCTGATGATGATGTCTCACACTCCTGAAACTCACAACTGCTTATAAACTTTAGTTTGCAGGAACGCGAATGGAAATTTGCACTTGCGGTCTTTGATCATTTTTAGCCTCAACTCACTCCCTGGATGTTCATATATTTTACACCAGATTCTATGTATTTAAAAAAAAATAATGACCCAAAAATAGCCTCTGATGTTTCTTTTTTTAAATGGTCTTTGTCTGGTTCTGATGCCCTCTGTCAATCTTGTCCTATCCATAGAGACTGATACAGCTAATGGGTACTAGAACAATAAAAAGGCTTTTCAGATTAGCTTTTCAAAAGCAGCTTAGAATTCCTCCCGGGCTCACCAGTGGGACCGTCCCATACCATAGTATACTGCTGGGTTTTTGTTTTTTTTAATATATTTTGATAAACGAAAAGAAAACTAATGTTCGCATAAAATAAGTCTCTAAGTAGTTTCAGATGGCTTGGATGGATAATTTATTCCTGTAATATGCCATAATGCTTGATTTGCCCAAGGGAATAAGTGATTGATATACACAATAGATGTCGCTGATGTTGAGAAATCCTACCAGTGGGTAGAAAAAGCTGGACTGAAGGACAGCACTGAGACTCTGATCATAGCAGGACAAGAATTGGCATTCAGCAGCAGATGGGTTGTAGTAGGGCTCTGCCACACCAGACAAGACCACAGATGCAGGCTGTGCAAAGACGCCCAGACAGTCCAGCACTTAGTAGCAGGGTGTAAAATGCTAGCTGAGAAAGTATTCACATCTCTGGGAGGTTGGCTCTCCTTAGCCTCCTCAGAAAACAAAAGTGTTATGCTTTATCCACCACTACTGAAGTGTAAGCCCAGGAGAGGTCCTCTGTGGTGGTGACTCAGGAACATGAAGCTGGGGACTCTCTCCATAGCCTCTGTGTTGATGTGGACAGGACTGTGTGTGGTCCTCTTGGAGGTCCTAATGTCCACTATAATCCCCCAACCTTTAGCTGTTCTACTGGTTGCCTTAGCTCTGTTAGCAAGGGATTTGTGTGCTGAGACCAGAAACAAAGAGAGGTGGTCTGACTGTCCAAGGCTGGGGTAGGGATGTGGCCCTGTAAGTGTCCTTTATGTTGGTATAGACAAGATAGACAAGACTAAGGTCTTTTTCTCCCTGGTTGTGCATTTAACATGTTAGTAGAATCTGGGAAGTACATTCCTGAGGTTTGTTTAGTTAAAGTCCCCAGCAATGATGAAAACTCCATACATCCATACATCCATCCATCCATACATCCATACATACATAGGCCCTTCCATGCAGTTAGAAACATGTATGTATAGCACCTATCCATGTGAATCAGTGTGCATGACCAGCTGTGTGAGTTATTACCTTCATTTTAGTCTTTATGTGACTTTAAATGACTGCTATTTGAATAAATGTATGGTGGCTCATAAAAGGGCCTCTGTTGAGGAAGGGGACCTCTTTAATATCTTTTCTCCCATTGGAGCCACAGTGAGCTTATAGACAGAGACCCAGCCAAGACCTAAACAGACTTCTCACTCTCCTTCAGTTTTGATGTCTTTTCAACAACATTGGCATTTCCACTCTTCGGAGTATTTTTTTTTTTGTTGAAAATGTACAGTCTTAGATACCTTGAGGGTATAAGGGGAAGGATTTGAATTGAATTAGTCTTATCTTTATCCACAAATTTGCAATATAATACGGCTTGAGGCATAGTCAACTTTACACACAAACACCACCACCCAGGTAACTTATTTTGTTTAATTTCAATTTCATTTCAGTTCCTGTGTTCAGACTGTGTTGTCAAGGGAAATTATGCCCTTCATTTGAGAAATTGTTTTTATTTTGGTGAAATTTCTATAGCCCAAAATTCAGCAAACTGACAAAATTGTATCTTTTAAAACCTAAATTAATCTCAGAGCAAGCATATAAAATGTATTATAACTTCAATGAGGATCTATGATGTCTATATTCTTCTAAGAGAGATTTCAAAACTTTTTTTAATAGATATATCCTTGTTTTGTTTTTTCTTCCTTGGAGAAAAACACCACAGTCGAAGCAAATCAAAAATGGGAGTCATGTAGAATTTGAACCAATGTCTTTGCATATGTGACGCAGTAGTTAGACAAGAACATTTTTAACCAAGCTTCTTTATTTAGTATGTAAAGATTAGAAACACACACAAGCACCAAACAGTTGCAATTGCTTATGTAACTAGCTAATGGCATAAGGGAAATAATAATATGGTTAAAACAAGTTATATAGAAAATAAGACGCAGGTGTTCACTTATAGATCTACATCAACACTGGATTTGCATGTTTATATCATATATTACATAAATAGGTTAACATGAAAGTGTTATGCGTGTGTAGTGTCCCCATGTGCCTCACGTATGCCACCAACACTACACAGGGGCTCATAAGATGTCAAATTCTCACGAAAGGGAATCTGAAGACCTCAAACAACAGAAAAATCTACTATTCCCTTGTAAATATCAATGTCATGTCAGAATCAGAGGGTCTCATATTCGGGACATTATAGTAGAGTTGGGAGAATCATTTGTGGTAATTAACAAAAATAGGAATTCAGGAAGATTCTGTGAATAGTTTGAAATGTCCAGCTGTGGAGGAGGTTAAACTGAAATTTCTCCAGTGTTTATTTTTTTTGGTCTTTTTGCCTCCTCAGTAATCCAGGTAAAACATTAGACTCAATTAATCTGGACGCTGTTTAGTGGGAGGTAGGCTTTTTTCTTTAAACTCATTATTATCCTCACAGCTATAAGATAGGAAAGGAAAGCTCAGTGGCTGCAATTAAGAATTTATTTTATTTTTGTTATTGAAAATGAAAAATAGTTGAATGACTTATGCAAGGACCTTACAGCAGGTCAACAAGGCTCAATTCCAGGTCCTTTTTTGTCACGAGGTGTTAAAGAAGAAAACGACATCCAACCCCATTCACCCTACTGACCCTTTAATTTGTACTAATGAGGAGGATTACTTGCTTATTCAAGTATTTACAGGCTGTTTATTATATGCATTACAGGGTGCTTTTACATACCCCCCGCCATAAGTACATGCACTCATGCAAACACAACAACCAGACATGCACAACAAAGCAGAAACAGAAGTCTGTACATTTGATTAATTGTGTAAACAAGAACTAATTAATATACAGAGAATGGGGTCTTACACACATACATGCATACGCAAACGCATACGTATGGGTGCTGATGAATTCTATTACAGCATCCTCTATTACATATTTATGCAGCTTTACTGCAGTTGTTAAGGAAGAATTGACCTCTGCAATCCTCACCAACTTTCACCACCCATCCCTTTGACTTTTCCTCCTCATTGACTCACTCCACAAAGTGACTTTTGGGTCGCTTGCTATTTTTATCATGTTGCCCTCAAAAGTTTTCTGTCCCTCAATGGAGCACAGTAGCATTAGCATATGAATCACAGCACCAGAGGGGGGAGACATAGGCTTTAGTGTTTAGTCTAGAAAAAATGCATAGAGCAGCGAAAGACCACTGAATTACATGTCAGACGCTATTTGCCTCAGAACTTCATCTCTCTCTCTCTATCTCTCTCTATCTCTCTCTATCTCTCTCTCTCTCTCTCTCTCTATCTCTCTATCTCTCTCTCTCTCTCTCTCTCTGCTCGCTCGCTCGCTCGCTCGCTCGCTCTCTCTCCTAGATGTTTAACACCCCGGCAGATGCTTTACTAAACACGTCTCAGGGTTCTTTTCTTTTTGTCACTATTTTCAAATGTCACTGTTGTCTGCATTTTCCACACACAGAATGCCCCCTGTCTTCTGCAAATGCCACAGCCACAACACAGCCTGCTATTGTAAATTGAAAATAGTCTGTTTTTCTTTATCTTTGACTCTGTGATTATTTTTCTGTAGCATGAAGGGGATGTTGTGTATTGGGAATAAAACACAATTTACAGAACACAACACTGAGGAGGATAACAGAATAGACCTCAATAAGTATGAGTTTAATCATTACATTATATACTAGATATGAGATATGAACTTTGAAAGGGCTATAGCTTAGTGGCAGAGAGCATGTATCAAAGAAGTGAGCCAAGTGGCCCACGCCCAACCCCATCGTGGGGCACCAAGAAGGGCTCCTGGCCCCAATCCCCCACTTTCCACCCTAGGTGCATGTCCCATCCCACAATGTGGGCCCCTATTATGACTATACCGCTAGTTTGAATTGTTTGATAAATAGCCTTTTTCTTGTGCATCAGAGTGTTTGTCTGCATTTGAGTCCATAATGCCTTGTCTGATACAGTTACACTATTCCGATACTGGGCACTGTGTATTCTGCCCCAACTGTCCTTTCAGCAGCCGTCTGTTATCTGTTGAGTTAATGGGAGCAGAAGTTTTCACCACCGTCCAGGCCTGTGCCGGTGGTGAGGCAGTAGGAGCAGCGAGTTCCTTATGTCCCATTTTGCTCTATAACTCTGACACTTCTATTTTATAGGCCACTAATTGAAGCTTCTCTCATCATAGCAGAGTTAGTTTTAGCAGTTGGTCTCATTATCTCGTGTGGTATGAGTTAGAAGTCCTCCGTGATCTAGATACACACTGATTCTCATAGGAAGTGTTACATAGACGGATCATTAATTTCTATTTTTTTCCTTTTATTTTTCTTTTGTGTGAAATGCCCTTGATACTTCAGAAAACTGCAATTGCTTCAATTCATTTGCTATTCAACTTGCACACATGATCCAAATAGAGTTGTTAGACAGACCATCTACTTCTTTACATTAGAGGTATTTTATGCATACTCTACTCTCTTTATCCCATTACCTCTCCTTTGCTTCAGTCTTATCACACTCCTTTGCTGTGTGCCATTTTGCCTGCATGGCAGGATTTCTCTCACAAACACCTCCTTCGCTCGGTACGCCTACGCACACACATAACCAAACATTTCCTTGCTTCATGCATTAAAATGCAAACACACACACATATACACACACACATGCACACACATACCCATACAATAATTTTGCAGTCTCTCTACCTCATATTACCTTTTGTGCCTTGGTAACCACATTGGTGTTTAATTATTGATTGTAACTGTTTAGTCTTAGTTGGCTTTTAATTGATGTTCTAAATTTGTTTTCATTAAAGTAAGTCATTGTCCTGCCTGTCCCCAGGCGCTGCAGCTGCTCACTACTCCTATGTAATAGGATCAGTTAAATGGAGAGTAGAAATTTCATTGTACATTTACACATGATAGATAATGTCTTCTTCTTTTTGAGGATACTCACTGATTCTATCCTCTGCCAATGAAAGTACTCCAATTGCTCCAAGGATTATTCCACCAATTTTAATGGTTCAGTTATAAGTATTGAACACCAACGTTAATGGTTGATAATTTGAGACTGATTTAATGAGATTTATTTGAACATCCCATCAATTTTAGTAGTTTAATTCTAAAATATGAAACACCAAGATTAATGTTCAATAAATTTATGAGACTGATTTTATGAGACTGGTTTGAATAATAACCCTGTTACGCTCACATAGAATAAAAAATTATAGCGCTCGGTAGCCTTTTTATCTGGTGAAACCCACAATTCGACATTTGCATTGGTCCATTTGTTCTATTTGTGTTGACATCGTGTATCATGGTTAAAGGTTTCCATAGCTATGATTGTTTTCATGTTGAGAAGTAGCAATGAGGCAAGGAAGGACAGTGAAGAAGAATGCTTCCAAACTGCCCTGGGAGTGATCTTTCATTTATATCACTATAATGCATCTTATAAATGGATTTCAAGACGATTCCAAACTCATGTCTTGATTGTTAAGCTGCTAATTTTAATCCATAGTTTATAGTGTTTTTGATGTACAGTTGGCAGGCATGACATGGCTTGAATTAACTCCAGTTCAAAATGACTCCACTGTCTGATATGCTTCTCAGTTTCAGTTTTTCTCATAGGTCTGTATAGGAAGATACATATGTGTATCACTCGCTGGTTAGCATATAAATTCTGAGGAAAATTTCCACAGCTTGATACGCGATTGAAAAATTTCGTATAACTACTTACAGTTAATATTTACTTATGTTGTTTTACTTTTCAGCTGGTGTGATTTCTTTATGAATAAAATGATATATAAACATTAAAAATTGCACATATCATACAACATAGCAATAATAATGATGATACAGATCACAAACAGAAATTTCTAAATCTGAAGCCAACTCATCACAATTATCTGCTGAAGACACATTCACCTCAATAAGATGAGTCTGCAGGTATTTATGATGATTTGTAAAAAAGCAGTGTAGTAGTATTAAGCCTACAACTGGTGGTCAAGCCATGGTATTTTGTGCTAAAGGTGTAAAAGGGAAGGTGAGATCCATTTATTTCCTCCACTCTTCCCCACCCAGTTTCCCTCTACTCCAAGTATCCCCCGCAAGATGTGGGCTTTTATGTATTACCGAGGGCTGAAGGGAAGTTAACAAGGGGAAAAGAAGAAACAAATGCAATGCAGGACTGCTCTCTATAGAAAATGAATAGAATCTGTCGATTTGACGTCCGTCATCACACCCAGTCTGTGCACACCATTGGTCTGTTGCTCCCTAAGTTGAATTATGGGTTTGCTAAAAGTATTTCAAGCTTGCTTTGTCTCCCAAGCCTGAAATCAGGAGCCTGTCTGATGGACCAGGATTTTTTATGTAGCTAGCTAACTTCCGACATTGTCAGATCTAACTTTGAATTTCTATCTCAGGATTAAGCTAGCTTCTCGATCACAACAAATTGACAATCCATGGACAAGTATAAATAAACGACATTATTGCTAACAGCTGGTTGGAATACAAGTGTTACAAATCAATGGATCTGTAACATTGCTTCCCTTGGAGGCCACAGTCAACCCCTTGTCTAGCTAAAACTGAATCACAATTATTTGTAGACTGAGAGATCCGTATGATATGTATTTATCTTTCTTTGTTGGCATCCATTGCTTATTTTTGTGTAATTGTGTATAGTATAGAGGTGGCATACCTCAGTAGGTAGAGGTCTGATCCCCAAACCTGTAGAGAAGCATGCCAAGGTGTCCTTGAGCAAGACACTGCTTCCCTAACTGCTCCGCCCTGCAATAGACTGGTGACCTGTACAGGGTGTAACCCTCCTTTCGCCCAATGAGAACTGAGATAAGCTCCAGTTCCCCCGCGACCTGATTTCGGTTGACAACGAATGGATGGATGGATGGATGGATGGATGTGTATAGTGTGACATACCTATTAAGTAAGCAAGATGGTCATTTATATTCTAAAGGAACTCTTCAAAGGAAACTTACTTCAGTGTTTGAATGCCTTATACTCATCTAGTGTCCATGCACACTGGCTATCAGCCTGTTTTCTAATCATCATTATGAGTTTTCCTGGGTACTGGAAATTCTAAACTTTATTTGCATACACTGACTATTGAAAAAAAATTAAACATTTTACTGTGCCAAATGATGTTGACGTGGTAATGACCTGCACATGCAAATGCACGCTATTCAGCCCATGTATAATGTGAGAGGCCTTATTTTGGAAGGTCACATAGGTATACATTTTCACACATGCACTGATACACATGAGCATATCTCAAGTACTTTCAAAACTTTGTGTTTTCATTTTGTTAGGGATTTTCTAGCACTATGGTTTGAATTTCTGTTCTTCCCCCCAAAACCCAACTTATTACTAAATGGTGTTTAGACCACATTGTCGCTTATGCTCGACATAAAATTTGTGTCACTCGAAATGGTGTTTTATCTTTGCCTTTATTCATCCCCCCCATCCATCAGACTACCTATCTATATATCCAGCTGTCTATGTGTGTGGCTGGCATAAAACAGTGCTCATTTCTGCTCACAGCAGGACAAGAGCTGTTAGGCTAGGGAGAATTTTAAAGAGGCCATATCATGTTATTTCCCCGTTTATTATACACATCAACTTGGCTTATTTACAAGCATTTGGAAGTTTTTTATACTCAGAAGGCACCCAGTCACAGCTGTACATGCTTGTATGTGTACCATCTCATGCTCACTCAGCCTTAAATGAGCTGTTTTGGCTTTAGGTCTCTTCCGTGTCTTTAAGCCCCCCTCCCTCTATCCTATCCCACTGTTCACTACCCCAAGCCCACTCTATTGTTATCAGCCCAACTCTTAGAGGATGTGATGTAAAAGTTGTATCCCCTACTATAGCCAGATTTCAGCTCCATAAAGGCCCAGAACAGCTAAATCCAAGTTGTAGCTATAAGGACAATGGTGTGGGTTCAGCTGTACCTCATATACATGCACATGTTGAACTAGGGTTTGGTACCCTTCACATCTGAACAGATGTCAGTTCCAGTACAAGTTCTTGGAATTTGATACTAGAACCCAATGGTACCTTTGTTGGTGCTTTACTCTTCCTGTATTGACACAAATTTGATATCAGTTGTAAAAAATAAGAAAAAGCCCCAAACCATCCATACCTAGAGCACAGCCTCAAAGTGTGAAGTGGATGAACGGTTATAGAGAAAATCACAGGATAGACAGGGGATCCTTTCATTTTGGTTTCATTATCATTTTAAGTTATTTTGAAGATGAATGAGCGTTCATAACAAGTGTACCTATGCCATGGGAAAATAAGTCAGCTTTTTATTTCACATCAAAAATATTGCAGTGTTTATTGTCTCTGTAAAGCTGGGAAAAGTGCGATTGTTTTCGGCTCTCCATTGCTCTGTCTGTATTGGTCTCGAACAAGTTGTCAGTTTAGGGGAGGGGTAATATATTTTTCTCTCTAACGTAAACCTCTCTTGTATACACACTTACTATGAGAGGTACAGTAGGTAGGATTTTTCAAAGGACTCATAAGGAATGTTGTTATCAATATATATTTTAATTCAGGGGTTTATTGTGATGACATAGGGCGTAATCCCGTAGATGTATTCTCTGTGTGTACTTGATCCATGCCTCATAGCATGTATGCTCCCCAATGGCCACCATTACTTGCATGAGCTTCCTCCACATCAAGCACTCTAACATCTGGTTGGCAGCTGTCTCCAGACAGAATGTCAACACTGCCGTTGTCTTCAAGTTTCTCTATGAGATGTGTCACTTCATGGTCACCTGCTTTGTATGTATATGTGTGAAATGTAAAATGTATTTTATATATATATACATATATATATACACACACACACACACACATATATATATATATATATATATATATATATGTATGTATGTATGTATGTATGTATGTATGTATGTATGTATGTATGTATGTATGTATGTATATATATATATATATATATATACATATCCATCCATCCATCATCAACAGCTTATCCGGTGTCAGGTCGCTGAGGTAGCAGATTTCAGCCGGGACCTCCAAGCTTTCCTTTCCCTTGCAACATCCACTAGCTCTGATTGGGGGATCTCAAAGCGTTCCCAGGCCAGTGTGGAGATATAATCCCTCCATCTCGCTCTACCCCGTGGCCTTCTCCCAGCTGAACGTGCCTGAAAAACCTCCTTTGGGAGGTAATCAGGTGGCATCCTTACTAGATGCCCGAACCACCTCAACTGGCTCCTTTCTATTTGTAGGACCAGCGACTCTACTACGAGTCTCTCACGTATGTCTGAGCTTCTCACCCTATCTCTAAGGGAGACACCAGACACTCTCCTAAGAAACCTCATCTCAGCTGCTTGTATCCGTGATCTTGTTCTTTCAGTCATGGCCCACCTTCATGGCTATAGGAGAGAGTGGGCACAAACATTGACCGGTAGATCAAAGCTTTGCCTTCTTGCTCAGCTCTCTCTTGGTAACGATGGTTTGGTAAAGGGAGCACAATACTGCTCCAGCAGCTCCAATTCTCTGGTCCAACTCATGCTCCATTCTCCCCTCACTTGAGAACAAGACCCCCAGATACTTGAACTCCCTCACTTGGGGTAAGGACTCATTCCCTACTCGGATTGGACAATCCTCTGGTGTCCTGTTTAGAATCATGGTCTCACATTTGGAGGTACTAATCATATATA
>OMLC01010235.1:2949-15881 GCA_900302585.1 Regalecus glesne | reverse complement strand
GTAATGACTGCTGAAGTAGCTGGTGAGCAGTGAGACATCACCTTGACAAGGCTTGTACTGTATATCATGCACAGAGCTGATGGCCGTCCTGAATGCTGATTAGGGTTCATTGAGTTTAATTACCTTTAGCTTAGATGCTGCAACTGCATGTGGATGCTTATTTGGGCTCAAATGCTAAGTTAGGCCTATATAGCCTTCAAATACTAGAATATGAACCCATGTCTTTTTATTTCTTGTGCTTTTAAAAGTTTTACCATCTATGAAACATCCATAAAAATCTTCCTTTTGCAAGATGGATGGTCTTGAAAATGGTGAGAGGATTTATAAAAAAAATATACAAACTGACGGGCTTCCAAAGTGATGGCAATGGCAAGGTTTTCCAACAGCTTATTGAGCTGTCAGAAAATTGATTCCAAGCTGGTTTCACTAGCCATCAACCGTATACAACCACAATTAGCAGATATTTCAGTTGCTTTTTTTAAGTCGTTTTTTTAACATTGATTTGATTTAGTCACAGAAATGCCTGGGCTTTTGGCAACACCAACCAATTTCTGTCACTGTCTATCTTTAAATACCTCCCACATCATGTTCTGAGGAAGTGCTTCTCATCAACTGCCAAAAGGGAGCAGTCCAGTGCCAATGAAAGACACTGGGCATAGAGGGGTATGGAGGATAGGTGTATTCATTTAGAAGATGCACTGTAAAAAGTATTGGAAGTATGGAAATAATCTCTGTACAATCAGTTAAATTAATTTGAACCTTTTTGCGGGATAGTCGTGAAAACATGCTGAAAGTATGCATTTCCTCATACAGTCAGAGGAGGGCAGTGCTTAAGTGGAAGTAAAACAAAAAGCTGTTAGTGTATAATTATTTCAGTTGTGTGTGTGTAGGGGGATTTATTATCTACACACACACACATATATATGCTATGAGGTTGCATATGTATACACTTCCGTGTGATGCATGCATGTGGACGGGAACAGAGAGGTGTGTGGACTGACTTGGTTAGTTCGCATGCTGCATGGGTCTCATGGTTTTCCAGAAATGTGTGATTCAGTATTATCTACTACGTATAACATCCTGTTGGGTGTCTCTGTTGTGCTATACATTACAGTAAGTAACATGGACAAACTAGCACAGAGATTATGCAAATGAGCACAGTGATTATGCTAATTTGTCTGTGCCAGTCCACTGCAATAACATTGGACTAACGTAATTATTAATAGGATCACCCCATGTTATATCAAATAATTGTAAAGATATGCTCGTAGTGTTTATCTGCTTTGCATTAATGCTTTATGACAATACTTTCTATGACCCTCATATGACTCTGTATCAACATCCAGAATGCCCACTATTCCAGTTCATTTCAGAGTTTCAAAATATTAATACTAGAGATATTAAAATAGTTCCTAATCACAAATAGTGCAGCATTTTTAAACTGTTTTTCCTGTAGTTTCTCTTGTTTTAACTCTAATTTTTAGTCATTCTCTGACGTTTTAACCTAGCTGTTGCTGGGATAAAGTCAAAGGGAGGCCTGTTGAACATTATCCAGTCAAATCCTTATTATGCTCAACTTGATGTCTCCAACTGTCACATTCAAGGCAGGGAAAGTGGCTTTTATCCATGCTCCAGCTGTGCTTTCTCATCATGTACAACATTTAAGGCCGTGGCATAACTCCTTTCGGAGCGAGGGAGTGAGACCTCAACAAATGGGTTCAGTCAGTAACCACATCTGGGTGTGATGCATCACGAAGATCCGTCAAAAAGCTCGGATCACAACCAGCGTTAAAAGTGTAGACATGATGTAATATTGAACGTCCAGATGGTTTTCAGAGCAGAGACAGACGTGGGCTGGCTTGGCGTTTATCTTTAATTCAGATCTGCTCAGCCTGCCATTGTTAGGCCTTATCTCCAGGCACTGGAATATGTGCAACTAATTTAATATGGGGGAACAAACAAAGTAAGTTTGGTTAGTGTCACTTTGGCTGGCACCTCGGCTAATTCATCTGAACAGTATTGTGTGTGATATAGTGCAGTATCTTGGATGCTCTCTCTCAAAATTGAAAATGACTATTTAGGTTATGTTGCCAAGAGCTTGATGGTGATGCTCTGAAGCCCAGTATGGATCATGGTTGATTGCTTTAAAGCAGCAATAAAGCTGTGACAATACAACAGACAACATTATTACAGTTGACTGTCTCCTATACCTGTAAGCAGTATGCCCTCTTTTATTGAAACTTGCCTTGCCTTGACATATTAATTAACAAAACGGTCACGGGCTAATGAATGCTTGAACTTGAGAAAATATCTTGCTTGCCTTGTTTTCTAGTTGATCACATTTAAGATCTATAATGTCTTCCCATATAGGGTATAAAAAGTGTGATGCATCAGGTGTATTTACTCCCAGTGTTTATATTTTATAACCCCAAATCTAGGGCTTCACGTCTGAGGAGCAGAGCTCACACTCCTCAAAGAGAAGACTGGGCCGACTTGGGAGCCTGCGTCTGGTGCCCCCCTTCTCCTCCCTCTCTCTTCTGAGAGAGTTGGGGAGATGAAAGATTCAGAGGGTTGGATGCACTCATCTGCTATCGATTATGCTGCAGATGTGCCTGCATGTGTGCACCACTTTGACTGGCAAGAGGGGAGAGGGTCCTGAAAAAGAACAGCGTTGATCAGCCTATCAATGCCTGTGCGCGTGTCCAAACGCTGTCGGCAATGTTAACAAGTGCACACATACTTCCTTCCCAGTTGTTGACAGCCTACTTTTAATATCCAGGCCTCTCCCTATTGATTTTCCCCAAGGTTTGATGATAAGGTGTTTAATTTTTCTTAATTCTTTTGTATCAATTTTCGATTAACTTCACATTTTCAACTGCCATCATTGATTAAATGTTAGATGATATGCTTTTTTTAATCCATGGTGCGATATTTGGCTTCCAAAATCCGATGCATCTGGTTTTCAGAGGCAACTGACAAATGTATGTTAATGTGTTGGCAGGACTTAAAGAGTGAAATGAGGTGGCCCATCTTTTCAGATCAGTCATGTGTCACAAAGCCGGCGCCTCGGTGCTCTCGCTTCCTCTCTATTGGGCCGGGGTGACCTCAATAATTAAGGGACAATTTTAAAATGCATTTCTAATTTTCTACCAGACTGAGAAGCTTTATTATGGAATGAATGACCAAAAAAAAATTCCCTCCCCCTGAATGGTGGTGACTCCTGGGCTTCCACTAAACTGGTCATGAATGCACAAACCATCTGTTTTTCTGGCCGTTTGTCAGTGTGAGCGTGGCACAGGCAGCTGTCGGAGTGGCCCCGGTTTGAATGATGGAGCGCACAACCTTTGTCTAGCTCAGCATTGGCTTTGTGAGCCTTGGATGGTCCTGCTCACACTGCCCAGAACTGGGATGAGGCGAGAGACGGTTTCTGTTTTTTGGCCCACCAGTCAACATTGAGTTGCCAGGAAGATGGAGAGCAAAAATGAGCCGAGATGGTCTACAAGCAAAAAGCTTGAGGAGTATTGGAGAAAAAAAAAGAATATGAAAGGAGAGGGAAGGAGAAAATGTAAGACAGGAGAGTGAGAAAGAGAGAGACAGACACTGAAAGAAACCAAAGGTGCATGGCCAATGAGTTTATTGTGATAGTCAATGAGGATTTGGGGCATTATGTGCTGGCCAATCTGTAGCTCAGTGGGTGAGGTTGTCAGGAGCCAGAACCAAGGGTGAGAGCCAGAGGGGTGGCATGGGGCCGGAGGTAGGGTGAGAGCAGCCACCAGAGCCAAGGCCTCCACAGGAGGAGGGAGGCAAGAAAGGAAGAGAGTGCAGGAGCAAATATTAGGACATTGGGTTGGCTTGGTGGAGATAGAGTAGTTGTTAGATTGTTTCATTTGTCATCCAATCAAGGATGGTGGAATTTGTTCTCTGCATCTAACCCATCCTATTGTATAGGAATAGTGTGTCCAACCACTGTATGGCCCTTGGAGGGTAGTTAGGCATTTGGTGTCTTGCTCAAAGACACCCTGACATGTTTTCTGCAGAGGCTGGGGATCGAACCACCAATCTCTGATTACTAGATGTCGTCCTTACCTCCTGAGCTATGCCATCCCTAAAGCAGCCGGGAGAGAAAGGTTAGAAATGATATAGATTTATTCAGAGTAGAAATTACAGATGATGCTGAATGAAGAAGGACATGGATATGGTGGTATGTTGGCACAAAGTGTCAGAAGTCTGTGGTATGCAACATGGAATGGAGAGATTAGAGGATAAGCCCCAAGTCTAAGGTTATTTACATAGAGTTTTATGGGGATAGTGAACTGGACTGAATGGGTTGGGGGCATGGGTATGGGTGTGGGAAGAGGAGCTTGGTTTGGGCCAGGCGCTTTGAGCTCTAGGGGAGGACCGAAGTGATGGATATCTGGAAGGGAGCTCGCAGAGTATCACACACTTGCAACATAATCTAGTCCTCAAAACCTAACCGCAGTCTGCCTGCATATTACCAAATTCAAGTTATGCATTGGATAAGCACAGCATATCCATTCTGTACTCATGTCTCAGTTTTTTGTATCTTGTTGACTTGGTTGCTTAATTTAGGAAAATAATTCCTTCAGCCGCCCTTTGGACCTCTCACCCTCTATTTAACTTGGGGGATGTCTGTTATGCGGTGCCTCTGTGAGGGTAATACTGGCTAGCATGACCTAATTGCATAAATTTTTTGCCTGGCCGATGCACTTGACCGGAAGAGAAAGGCATGTGCTCTAAAGGAAACAGGATCAACCTGTCAGGGGTCTTGGAGGGTTTGAGTTGGGGGATGGGAGGTAGCTGAGTGTGTCCATACGTGCCAATTCACAGTCCCACTTTAAAACACCCCAACCAAGTCAGACTTCAAGTACTATCAGCTGAACATTAAGACATAATAAACTATCCAAATCTTCAGTATTTTTACAAAATGTAAGGGACTCCAAGTGAGTCAAACAGAAAAATATTATAGTTTTACATGCAACATTGTGATATATGTGGAGTAAGTAAAATTAAGGCAAAACGATAGCATTAATGTAATGTTGGCTAAATTCCAAGATAAGCTATTAATTACCAGACACTCTAAAAAATATGAAACCTGTTTTTCTCATTAGGTTTACAGGAAAACAAAGACCCTGAGATGCAGTGGGAATGGGTAATTGTTTATTACGTATTGGTTTATAATGGACGAGGGGCTAGTAGTCCCCTGTGACACACCGCCCAGTTTTTTCATCTCGATGGGGTCACCAACTCATGGGCTATCTGGTAGGGAAAAGGCTTTAATTGTGTTATGTACATTTCATGGGTAAGAGTGTATTTCATGTTTAAGGGCTTGCTGATTGTACAGAGCGAATTTCAAGTGAGCTTGCTCCATTCTGGTTTCATGTACTTTGAATGATGTGAACTTGAGGGATTATGGCGATTATTTGTAACATCAGCTGGTAGTTATGTTATGTTAGGACTTGTAATAGTTTTAGGTAGTATGGATGGCTGCTAGTATTTGCTAGGTACTATAAGTTATTTTTTTGTTACCCCACGACACAGGCTAGTGGAATGTGTTCTCTTCATATAACCCATCCTATTGTATAGGAGCAATGAGCAGCTGCCCTGTGGCACTTATTATTATGTAGAGTGAGTTTTCAGTAGTGTGTGCTGGTAGTATTTGGTTATTGTATAGAATGAGTTTTAGGTAATTTGTGCTGTTTTCATTTTATTAAGGGACAACAGATGAAATTAGCCTGGTGGCTAAATCTGGCATATTTACATTTTATTAAATGTTTGTTAGAATGCATTAAATGAGTACGGTATCACTTCTGATCCAGTTGAACCAATTCACGATTTTTGTGGTCCCCATTAACCTAATTACAAATACAAATTGATCAAAGGTTTCATGAAACTCTAGACATTTTGATTCATTCCTGCTTAAAGCACATAGTTAAATTTAGAAAGCTTGGGAGTGTTTCTTTCTTGCACGGTCTTTGTGTGACACGTAGAGCGTTAGGAAAATAGTGTTAATTCAGTGATTAGATCTCTCAATCATAATAAATCTCAAGTATGCCAGAGAATAACTATGCTGTTAGAGGGGAAATCATCTTTGGATTATTTGTCAGCAAATGAAGACAAAAACATTTTTCTATGTTACTCTTAAAGCATCCCGTCCTGTAATGGCACAGTGATTTTGGCTGTGGGCTGGTAGTGCTTGGTAGTGAAGCAGAGCTTAGCAGAAAGCAGTTGTGTTCTCTCACACGGCAGTCTGAGCGTGGCGCTTTTCTGTAGCCCCGGGGTGGGCAGGCACCCAGTGCTAGCACACCCTGTGCCCAGGCCCCTCCCCATCTGTGTGTCAAGAGTCAGATCTTGTTAGGCATGACGGCTCTCTGATGTGGACAAATTGTCACTAAGGGGGGACCTGGAGAGTGAGAGACACAGCCTTGGCTAATGCAAGGAGAGAAAATGCTAGAGAAATATTTGCTCAGAGGAGGCCCCAGGAACCAGTAGAGAAACACTGAGGGCTAATTGTGAAGGCTGGTGCCTGGCTCTGAGGTACGGGGTTTGCATTACCAGATGGAGCACCAGCTACGTGTCTGTCAATGCTCAGACTGGTCAGGAAGATGAGTATGGCTATATTTAGGTCCAACAGGAACATCGTAACCAGTCCATCATGTGTAGGGTGCCACCATGAGCAGTGCTGAGAATGAATGACACAAGTGACTTGAGATAAAATAATGCACTTTGATTTGTTTAGGCTTTTTGCAAGCAAAGCAACCTCAGAACAACCTCTTTCCCTTTGAAAGGACAGGCTTGAATTGCATCAGGTGCAGATCCTCTGCTCCATTGTGTGGATGGATACTTCCAATAGACTGCTGAGCCTTCATTCATGATCTCACACTTCTGTCTCTTAACCTTTCATGGTTGACAATGGGCTCTGTGGTAATGAAATGGCCCCTTTTTTAATGGCTAACTGGGCGAGAGAAGCCAAGCGTCAACACAGGGCTTTGAGAAGAGGCTGGAGAAGCATATGGAGGGCTAAATAAAATTCAGATCAAGCACAATGATGGCTGGGGTCTGCTTTGTGCCTGGGCAGCTTGGAGAAAGACAGGGGGAGGAGTAAAAAGTTAGATCCCCATAAAAAGATCATGGAGCGTGGGCAAATGAATGCATTGCTCCATAATGGGGCCTTCCCTTGAGTGCGCCGGAGAAGTGCCATGACAGTGACGTTGTCGTCTGGGGAAAACTCTCCGAACTCTGTCTTTCATCATTCTTTAACGGTAAGCCTCGCTGAAGCCTCATCTTTAGCCTGGAGCTCTGCCCCTAATCAATGGTACTGACAGTTGACAGATTTTCCAGGCTTGCGGTCTTTGTTAGAGGCTGATGAAGTGAAAGGACTCGGGCGGTAGGGCAATGAATAAAGATGTTTAAAGTTGATAAATAACCCTCCCAAACGCTGCTAACGTGTACGTTGCGTGAGTACCTGTGTGTGTGCGTGTGCGTGTGTGCGTATGTAAGGCCATTGGAGGGGAAAGAAGGCTGTATGGTGGGGGGGGTTCTCTTTTCCTTTTTTCCTCCCTCCTCTTTTTTTTCACACTTGCAGAATCTGCGGCCTTTGAAGGACTTGTGAAGCCGAGGGCGTCCCATTGCTCAATCAAACAGATTAAGTCAGTCAGACAAGCAGCGATCTGTCCCATTCAATAAAGTTACTTTTGTCATGCTGCATTTCAGTGGGCCTCATATATGCATGACACCAGGCTTGACCATGTCCCTGTTTTTATCACACCATCAGCGGGCTCAGCAACTGAATTTGAGTTTATATCATTTCTCAGATTTTTATGGCTTGCATAGTAAATCTCTGCATCTGCATATCAGTATTTTTTTTTCCATCAAATCATAAAATGGGAGATGGATGTAATGCAAAACTTATTGAATTCTTTTCCTGAACATTCAAATCTACCCTACAGAAATTGTAGGTGCTTAAAAGTGCTGCTCATTAAATTAAAATGTTAACTATTCCAGTTTTGCTCATCCACTGATCTCCAAAAGGTGAGTACTAAGTGTTTTTTTAAAAGGACGGGCTACTCAATAATGAGGACATCTGTTTTCATATGGTGCTTGACACCGAGCACCAGAAATTTTATGTCATTCTGTCCAAACTGGTACATTGCTGGTAGACAGCCTGGTATCTTCTGATTGGTTCTGACAAGCCAATGACAGCTCAGGAGGTGAGGATGGCACATGACAAAGGGCAAGCAGAGGAAGAGGGAACAGCATCAGGCTATGTGTTGGACTCTGTCTGCATGTCTCTGTCCACCTGGTTGTCCCTCTGTCTATCATATATGCCCACCACATCTACTCTCCATGTAATCAAGCGGTCCACTCTTCTCCAACACCCACCCTCCAGCACCATCCTTTCTCACCACACTCTCGACTAACCAGAGGCCTGCTCATCTCTATGTCGTCTGCCTCTATTTTTTACATACTATGCTAAAGGCTACTGCATGGTTGTGTCTTTGCATGCATTAAATATTAAACCCCATGGTCATGTATTTGTGTCAACCTTTCACCAGTAGATGATCAGATCCCAGAGGGCAGCATGTTATCTGTAGAAACAATTCTTGTCAGTTGCCTTTCCCCCTGATCTATATTCAGTCTTGTGCTCAGGTGTGGCATGTACTCTGACTCATGAAAAACAACCTGGTAAAGTCAGATTTAAAGGGGGCCATCCAGCATTAAAAAAACCTGGGTTCTGGTGTGGCTCTGAACAGCTGAGCACCATGGGAGTCAAGGAGGCCTCCTTGACATTGAATATATAAAATATTTTTTGTCCAGGTGCCTCATTCTGTCATCTATCATCGAAGCAACCTATAAAATAAATTTTTGTGGCTCTTTGTTGGCAAAAGACACTCTTTGAGATCAATTTTTATTTTTATTTTAGTATATTGTGAACTACATCAATAGCTTGTGTCACTGTTTGCCTCAGATGGCAATTAACATAGCTGTTTTCTCCTCATGTGGCCATTCTCCAGTGTGACCTTGCATTAGTGCATATGCTCACAGCAGGGTCACTGGTTGAGGGCATGATCTGTCAGCCTTTGTTTATGAAAGGCGAACAACACAAGCCTGTAAGATAACATATTTCATGCAATTAGAGGTCTGCTGTACCACATTACAATTTATGGTCAGCAATTTCTGTGTGTGTACAGTAGCACACAGTATATCATGTAGGCTGTTATTTTTAGATATGCATTTCAATTCAGAATGTATTCACTTGCAAAGGCATGCTTTAAAATTATGCCATTTGAATCTACGTTCCTCAGCCATACCTTTGTGTTCCACTAAACAGTAGCCTACAGCAATCGCCCTCCAAAAGAAACATATTCATAAGTACAAGAAAAAAAAAACATTTTCCTTTTTCATTACTTAAAAAAAAGATTGCAGGGCCTTTGGAAAGGATGGGGTCTGGATATATTTTATGTTACATATGGATACACTATCTGTGCTCTGAATCAGCCCCATAGAAACACGATATGCAGTCAATATGGAAAGAATAAGGATTGCCTGCAACTGGTTCCAGCAGAGATAAGAACAGAATAGATCTTTGTATGTCACGGGTGGGTTTGATGTCCATATGATTGAGACAGTTTTTATATGATAGAGATAGGTTGACAGAGTCTGTCGGTGTGAAGTCTGCAGTTGCTCTGAGGATAGGTGCCCTCTGACAGTCAGTCTATGGGGCTTGGTAACCAGCCTTTTTCCTGGGAGGTGTTTACTGTCACTGCGCGTTGTGTGTGCCTGGCAGCACTATTTCTCCAGGCTGTCAATCTCCACAGACACTAACCTGCCATGTTAGATTTGACCTCCACAGGGAGATTACTGTCTCTCAGCTGGGGAGGCATCCTTCTTTTTTTCCCCCAGCTCTGTAGGGATACCTGGGAGAGAACTCAGGCACATATGCAATGTTTGCAATACTCAGAACTGTCCTAAAGTTTGTTGGATCGGCTACAATATATAATACATCAACAAGATGCTGAGCAGAGATTTTATGTAGCTGAACCATTTATCACAAAATTAGTCGCAGCCTTTCTGAATTGATGTGCTGAATTGACATCAATGATATAAATTGTAGATAATTCTTTTTTTTCTACTATTTGAGTGTTGGGTGCAGTTTTCTTATTTTGAGAAAAAAAACCAGTTCAGTGTGTAAAAGCTGTGTAGTATAGTAGTGCTGGACATCATTGTTCCTGTACAGCAGAGATTGCTATTGGACAGCTCTACTGGCTGTGAATTTGATGCACTATGTGTGTGGGAGGCCATTGAAATGCCTGTTAATTAATGGTGTTACATGATTACTCTCAGTATAATCAGCGTGCCTTCCAAACCAGTTTCGGCGTTGTAATGATATATTATGTACCGTCCATGTAATGTTCAAAAGAAACGCTGTGAAAATCAAAATTTGAGAAAACATAAGAAATACTACAGGAAACAGTAACTTGAATTGTAGTAAACCTTAGTCAGATCTTTGAGTTTACATGAGAGTAGTCCCAGCCTGAATTCTGTACTTCAGCTGATAGATAGTATATAGCTTTCAGATACATATACAAAAAAAGGTAACTGGTTTCCTTAACTTGTTCAGTTTTTCTACTCTGAGAAAATAAATTGCTTCTTTAACCCTTTATCCTTGCTAGTCAACTCTATGGAGTTTAACGAGAGAGCAACATGTGACTTCCGTACAATAGCTCTGTATTAAATACACGTTTATTTACCAGCAGTGATCTTTGTCTGAATGCTTGGTTTTGGCAAAAATGTTATATGCAGAATAAAATACAATTGTCATTACATAGGTGGTCTCTCTGCCATCTTGGAAACCTTCCTTTTGTGACTTCCTTTCTGGTACCAAAAATCAAAAGTCAAAAATAAACCCTCCTTATACTCTTCTCCATTCTGCCTACACTCTCCTCTTCACCTCCTTTCTACACTCCCTGTTACTTTGAACATTTGAACCCAAGTATCTAAACCCATACACCTTCCTTATCTCTACTCCTTCCATCATCACCATCCATCCCACTGTCTCCCCTCTTGTTCACACACGTGTATTCTGTCTTGTTGTTCCTACTGACTTTTATTCCTCTTCTCTCCAGTGTATGCTTCTACCTCCAAACTCGACCCACCCTGCACTCTACTCTTGTTAGAGATCGCGATATCATCTGCGGACATCACAGTCCATGAAGACTCCTACCTGATCTTGTCTGTCAACTTGTCCATCACCATTGCAAACAAGATAAGGCTCAGAGCTGATCCTTTATGTAACCCCAGCTTTACCTTGAACCAATCAGTCATTCCTACAGTACACTGTCACACTGCCCTCATGCATATCCTGCACCACTCTTAGATACTTCTCTGCTACTCCTAACTTAGTCATACAGTACCTCTCCACCTCTCGGTACCCTGTCATATTATTTTTCCAAATCCACAAAGACACAATGTATCTCCTTCGGACTTTCTCTATATTTCTCAATCAGCATTTTCAAAGCAAACATTACATCTGTGGTGCTCTTTGGTGGCATGCTGCTGCACACTAATCATCACTTCTTCTCTTACCCTTCCACTACAGCTTTCACTACTCTTTCCCATAGCTTCATGCTATGGCTGATCAAGTTTACTTCTGTAGTTGCTACAGCTTTGCACGTTTCCTTCATTCTTGAAAATTGGTACCAGTGGGTTTCTTCTCCATTCTTCAAGTATACTCTTATTTTGCAAGATTGTTTTAATAAATCTAGTTGAAGGCTGCATTACCATCTCTCCTAAACACTTCCATACATCTATAGGTATGTGGTCTGCACTATTCTACGCTTCATAGCTGCCTTCAAATCTCCCTCGCCAATTCACTGAACTTCTTGAATTACTATCTCCACCCAACTGCATGATGCAGAGATGCACTGAACATAGGTGCCTTAACATCCGGAGGACCAATGTCAAACATTCTCATTCCCTGCCCGTCCAAATCCACTCTCCTTTATGTCAGACGTCAATGATTTCAGGACCAAATTGACCAGTGAAAGTTCCCAAGTGATATTTGAGTCATCCTAGCCTGATTCAATCAGTGTGAAGTCCTTTACAGATGATAATAACCAAGCACATTGAGTGCAGTCTTCCTGTACCAGCAAGTCGAAATAGAAATTACTGGTTGATTAGCAGTTCAATCTTCTTTTTTTAAGATCTTTTTTCATCTTTACCCACTGAGCTTGTAATTTCATTTTACATCTTAATCTCCAAAAGAAGGTCGTATGTGTGCTGAGTTTTTAGTATCCATCAGGTTATGCTCCACACCACTGTCCTACCTGAGAAAGCTGGTGATGGTAGTGTAAGAGATGGGCCACCAGACATACATCCAACCCTCACCCCCTTATCATAAATTGACTGGTGCTCCGAGAATGGGCAGTAATACAGTCACATAAAAGCCTCCGGTTACGCCCTGTGTTCTGTTTAGCCCGTGACAGAATCGTGGCGTTTGTTCCCGGTGGATTTCCGACTATGAAAATTATAATATGGAACAAAGATTAGAACGAAATTATCGTGACCGGAAGGCATTACCCCAGCATGCCAAGGCACACTAGACAAGGGTTAGAGGAGGGGAAGGAGAGAGAGAAAAGCCTGGGCCCCAAGAATAATGATAACACATTAGGCTGCGAGCGCGCTGGTATTATTGCTGTACATTATGTATGTTCCATTTATACTACCTCACACAGCCCAGCCACTGCTGACGGATAGGTCATTACTCCTCGCACCGATGAACACTTATCAGGCCCCACTGCTGTTTATGGCCAGAATGAAGAGCACTTGTCAGTCAAGGTCACTGCTTTGTGTGTCCTCTTTAATAGTTCCTTCTTCACAGTTGTTGAACTTTGCATGCCAGCCCCCCCCCCCCC
>OMLC01010222.1:3820-46443 GCA_900302585.1 Regalecus glesne | reverse complement strand
GAGACAGAGAGAGAGAGAGACAGAGAGAGAGAGACAGAGAGAGAGACAGAGAGAGACAGACAGAGAGAGACAGACAGAGAGAGAGAGACAGAGAGAGAGAGAGAGAGAGAGAGAGAGAGAGAGAGAGAGAGAGAGAAAGAGAGACAGAGAGAGAGAGACAGAGAGAGAGACAGAGAGAGACAGACAGAGAGAGACAGACAGAGAGAGAGAGACAGAGAGAGAGAGAGAGAGAGAGAGAGAGAGAGACAGAGAGAGAGAGAGAGAGAGAGAGACAGAGAGAGAGAGAGAGAGAGAGACAGAGAGAGAGAGAGACAGAGAGAGAGAGACAGAGAGAGAGACAGAGAGAGACAGACAGAGAGAGAGAGACAGAGAGAGAGAGACAGAGAGAGAGAGAGAGAGAGAGAGAGAGAGAGACAGAGAGAGAGAGAGAGAGAGAGAGAGACAGAGACAGAGAGAAATAATCACCATTTATTTTACATTTTGTTTAATTTGCTATGTAACATCAGCTCCTCTTAGACTCCTTTCTCTGTGCACATTTAAAAGCCAAAAGAATATTTTCTTAATGGGTGT
Organism: Regalecus glesne; assembly: GCA_900302585.1. Classification (NCBI taxonomy): domain Eukaryota; kingdom Metazoa; phylum Chordata; class Actinopteri; order Lampriformes; family Regalecidae; genus Regalecus; species Regalecus glesne. The sequence continues at coordinate 45,873 of OMLC01010222.1, read as the reverse complement.
CTTGATGCATGCTCAATAATCAAAGTAAACAATTCACCCCTTTTTGTGATTCTTTGTGATTCTTTATTGGGTGTTCCGAGATTAAACATTGATCTAAAAGTTTTTAAAAAACAGCTTACAGCTTACAATAAGGGCGGCATAGCTCAGGTTGAGTGGTTATCAGGCAATCAGAAGGTCACAGGATCAATCCCCGCTCCTGCAGAAAGCATGTCGAGGTGTCCTTGTGCAAGACACTTAACCCCTAACTGCTCCCCGAGCACCATATGTTGGCAGCTCAATTTCCTATACAATAGGATGATTAGAATGCAGAGAAATCCACATTTCCCCTTGCGGGACTGATAAGGGAATCATATTATGTTCTTACCCTTGGGACTACTAAAGGGTAGGTTGTACCGAGCGATGTTTTATTTGCTACTGCATTTTCAATCAACACAGCTGAAAATGATGTGGATCTGTAGTGAGTGTAATGGGAAGGTTGAAAAGAGCCTAGAGAGGACCAACAAGCAAGAAAGGGAAGGTTTACAAGATGGTAGTGAGACAAGCTATGTTGGATAGTTTGGAGACAGTAGCGCTGACATAAAGACAGAAGGTAGGCTGCCAGAGTTGAAGATCGTAAGATTTACATTGGAAGTGATAAAGAAGAACAAGATTAGGAACAAGTATATTAGAGGTACATTAGACGAGATGTTTTGGATGATTGGAGAGATACTGGATAAATTGGGGGAAGGATGCTGAATATGGAGCTGGCAGCCAGGAGGAAAAGAGTAAACCCAAACAGAAGGTTCATTGATGTAGTGAGGGTGCAGGTGGGCATGCAGGTGGGGGGTGTAACAGAAAGATGCAGAAGATAGGAAGAGGTGGTAAATGATAAATGGACTTGTTCTTATATACAGCTTTTCTAGTGTAGTGACCATTCGAAGCATTTTAAAATAAATGGCTTACATTCATTGAGCCCTGGGGATGGGATATGAACCTGCTATGCCTGACTTGAAGCCAAATGCTCTACCATTGAGCCACCACAGTTCAATCAGACAGGAAGCGATGGAGAGGGATTATCTGCTGTGGCAATCCCTAACAGGAGCAACCAAAAGTAATAGTAGATTAACCCACAAAAAAAATCATACTATTAACAAATTATCCTTGTAAATGATGATATGTTTTCAATTAGCTGAGAGCCCTCCAGAAACTGATCAAAATTTACTTTCACACTTCCTGGAGGGAATAGCCATTTAGCCCCTTGAAATCCTGCTACAGCAAGATTTGGCTGATGGAGTAAATGGATACCAAGTCTAATTATTTATATGGTGCATCCTGGATATTGTTATTGATTACTGTAACCACACTTTTATATAAAGATATCGATGTGGTCCACAGCTCTATAGTATATGACGTTTTTTTTTTAAAAGAGGTGAGTTGGTTCAACGGAATCAGGAGTTTGTTCAGAAACATTTCAAAAAGAGGGCATTTATGTGAAGAGGGAACGACCATTGTTGAATTGGGGTGGTGGCACGAGAGTACATCTGTCATTGTCTTACAATGCCGTGATTGCCAATATTCCCAGATCCTTTGTGAATCACAAAAATAGGTGAATCAGTTCAACTGGATCAGAAGTGATCCAGTTCTTCTTTTTTGTGATTTCTATACCTGGATTATTGAGCGTGCATCTAGACAAATCCTTTGTGAATGGTGCTCATTGGCAATGAATGTGCAGTTGATGACAACTTGCATATGAACCCAGTCTATGGTTGTGTGCTATCGATGTACTGTTTATAAGGGGGGTGATGCTTGTAGTCATCTCAGTCTGAAGATGTCTTCTGTTTAAGAAATGTGTCTGAAAAAACTTCTGATCCAGTTGAACCAATTCACCTATTTTTTATGATTCCCTTACCTGGATTATCGAGCATGTATCAAGATATAGTATATGAATTATTTCAAATTCTTGTATTCAATGAAAATGTGTGGTGAGGAAATGGTATGGACTGAACAGTTCACCTTTTCCATTGATGAATCACTGACAGATTATTAGTGCATACTACCATATGCTGATGAACCCCAATATATCCAACCATCTATTTTCAATCAGTTCTCCAAAGTCGAGTTGCAGAGTCCTGCCACGTCATTGTCAACCAACTACTTATCTGAAGTTGGGTCATGGATCTACTAGTGCCTATCCCAGCACTTGTTGGGCAGAGGTAGAGAAACACCCTTGACCACTGCCCATCCCAGGACAGGCATTGGGAATTAAGGCCAGATACATAAGATAAGACTTAAGACTCATCTCTTCCACATGTACCTTTCCTCCTCCCCATCCATTCCTAGCTCTAACTCCTAGTTTTAGCCCTATTCCTTCTCTTCTTTTTGGTGTACTTGGTTTAGGCACATGCAATCTTGTTAGTTTATTTTGGTTGGAGTGTCTTAGTTGATGTTGCATCGGAGTCTTACGATGGCACTAGGATTGTTATCTAGCTCTAGTGTTGCTCCAGTCTCTTTTGAACCATGACCCTATGCACTTGTTCTACGTCACTCTGGATAAGAGCATCTGCCAAATGCTGTAATGTAATGTAAAGATAAGATAAGATATTCCTTTATTATTTCCACAGGGGGAAATTATGGTGTTATAGCTGCAAAGTGGAAAGCACAGTAAGAACGCCATCAAATCTTAACATTTAACATAACATTTAACATTAATTTAAAAAAGAGGAGAAATGTGAACACTAAATTTCCTGATACCCTGAGGTGGGTTCAACCCACAGCTTTGGGCTCATTAGTTCCCAAAGTGCATGTTCTACCCTGAGCTACCATGGGCCCCAAGAGACCCAATATATATTACACAAATTAATTTTAATGTTTTTTGCCAAGTTAAAATATAACTCCTCCAGGATTCAGACATCCAGTCTCATTAAAAAAACTAAAGAAAAGTACTAAACTTACTCAATAAGTGCCAAGTGGGTTTAAGATATACCATTATCTAATATCAATCAGACCATTTTTCTAAAAATGTTACAATGGACCTTTTCACCTGGGATGTTGTGGATTGTTATGGCCATGATAAGGAGGAGGATCCGTCTCCAGCTGTTTCCTGTCTGCCTTCTCCCCTCCTGTTGTCTGCTCCCTGTTTCCTGATCCTCTGGGCAGTCTGTGAGGGGCCCTCTCCGCCTTTGGTGCACCTCACCATTCTCAATTTTATCTGAAAGGGAAGATAGGTCAGCTTTAAAAAGACAGAGGAGTGGACAGGAAAGGGGGTCACTGTGTTAGGCTAAGTTAAGCAGACATAATCCACTACAGATATTTGTTGTAATTACACATATTATCATTATTTATGTAGACATATTAAACCTCCAAAAACTGAAGCATGAAATCCAGAATGATAGAATCCTTTGCAAACATGCTCTAATTATGGTCAGCCATCAATGCTTAATGAATATACAAACAAAGTTACAAACGGTCCCAATGACGATCCTTATGAGAAACAACTCGAAAAAGTCATTCAATTTATCAATCAAGTGGGAAGACATCTTCCATGAAACCAGCAGAATGCCCTTTGCTGTAAGGACCTGTTACAAACGGCATGGATACCCAGACACCAACTTCTGGCAGTGTTCCTGAGGAATTTTAGCCCATTCCTCATGGGCAAAGGCCTCCAGCTCACTAATACTCTTGGGTTTGTGTGCTGCAACTGCCTTTTTCAAATCCCACCAAAGATTTTCAATGGGGTTCAATTCAGGTGACTGTGATGGCCACTCTAGTATCTTCCAGGACTTCTTCTGAAACCAAGCCTTAGTGGACTTTGAGGTATGGTTAGGATCATTGTCCTGCTGGAAGGTCCAATGACACCCAACCTCAGTTTCCTCATAGATGGCATGACATTTTCTCTCAGGATGTCATGATACTTGATTGAATCCATCTTGCCCTCCACACACTGCAGGTTTCAAGTGCCAAAAGCTCAAGGACCTTAGCCAGAGCTGGATCTCTGCTGGTCTTGTTTGATCTGTGCGTTGTTGATGGATAAGTTCTCCAGGTGGGTCACCCACATCAAATTCACAAGGGAGGATGCTGTACCACCGGGCTGACAATTTCCCTAATGGGTCAGTGGCTGCGGAGGGAGAGAAATCTCATATCAAACAGGCCCTGGGTAAGTGTGCTAACCCCAACTGGGCATTTGCGATTGCCAGGAAGCTTCCCAAACAGAGCTCCAGCCAATTGGGGGAGAAGAGGAGCCCAGGACCAGACTGGTAGTGATTCCGTATGTGGCGGGAGTGTTGGAACAATTGAGACGTGTATTTTCTAAATATCGCATCTCGGTTGCTACAAACCCCAAAACACACTGCATCAAAAGTTGGCCCAACCCAAGGATCGGATCCCCCCAATACCAACAGAGTAATGTAGTGTACGCTGTTAAATGCCAGTAGGGCTCCAGTGACTTATACATCAGGGAGACTAATCAGACGCTGGCCGAAAGGGTGGAACAACACAGTCGAGCCAACACGTCAGGCCAGGACTCTGCAGTCTCTACCATCTACAGGCCAGTGGACACTCTGTCAAAGATGAGGATGTTCACATCCTTGATAGGGAGGAATACTGATTTGAAAGAGGGGTGAAAGAGGTAATTTATGTCGACAATCATTGAATGGGGTGGTGGCCTGAGAGTACATCTGTCGTCGTCTTACAATGCTGTGATTGCAAATATTCCCCAATCCTTTGTGAATAGTGCTCATTGGCAATGAATGTGTAGTTAATGACCCAACTTGGATTTGAGCCCAGCCTATTGTTGTGTGGTATCAATGTATTTTTTTAGAAGGATAGGAATGCTTGCAATCAGCTAAGACTAAATATGTCACCTGTTTTAGCGATGAAACGTTTCTGAATAAACTACTGATCCATTCACCGTTTTTGTGACTCCCTTACCTGGGTTATTAAGCATGCATCAAGATATCTCTGCTGGATCTAAAGATCTACTATCCTTTGTTTCACATGGCAATCGTAAGAGTCCACCAGCATTTCCATGGTGTGTAATTCCCTTGTACACAATCACAGTCATGTCCACCTAAGAAAAATGCCCATCTTTGTAAGCATGCTGCTGCTGTCATTGCAGGGATAGATTTTCTTGGCAACGGCCACTAGGGGTTGGTGGTATGTATGTAAAACAGATTGACTAGAACTTTGAAGTCACTGCATAGCCTTATTGCACCATTTTTCTTATGGGTTCACTTGGTGTTGCCCAGTCTGACCATTCAGCTTTAGACGGAATGCCCTGATCTTCCAGTCTTTTCAGTTCTCTCAACTTTAGGTCGCAACCCATAGGGGACAGGACGTGCTTTCAAGAACTTGGGTGGTGCGTGTTCATCCACTGTGAGGTGTGCTATAATCTGTTTAAGGGTTCCAATGCCATCTTTAAACAGTTATCTCCTGTTGGTCTGTCTCTTCTAAAGATGAGCTCTCCGTCATTCCATGGCTCCTACTATATTCCTGTTAGGAATAGCCGATTGAGTTAACATCCACTACCCTTTGTATTTTGCCTCTTCAACTCTCCGTGGTCAAAAATGTGATTACAGCCTGCTGTAGTGATTCTAGATGCATGCTCAATAACCCAGGTAAGGAAATCACAAAAAGAGGTGAATCAGTTTCATCCCTCAAACAGGTGACTTCTTCAGTCTGACTGAATAATTATCGTCTCGCTTAGTAGCTCTATATTCAGCATCCTTCTCCCAGTATACCCAGTACCCCCCTTTTAAACATGTCCAAACCATCTCAATCTTGCCTCTCTTGTGTGGTCTCCAACCTGTCCAAACTGAGCTGTCCCTCTAATATACTCGTTCCTAGTCCTTCATCACTCTCAATGCAAATCTTAGCATCTTCAACTCTGACACCTTCAGCTCCACCTCCTGCCTTTTTTCAGTGTTTCCGGGCTTTCTATCAGTGAAGGCTGCCATAACCAGCAGTCCATATTTTATACAATTTATTATGCACTGTGTACAGAAAAAATAAAATCTGAGGGGAAAAATATCAGAGAAAAAAATAAACAGCATACTGTAGGCAAACATTGATTCATCCTAATACTGGCTGAATTATATTGTCATGTAAAAAATATTGAGGAGAACTTAAACTGTTTAATCCGGCACATGTTTACATATGTGTATGTGTGCGTACGTGTGTGCATGCCTGCGTGCACATGTTTGTGGTATTTATCTTCTGAAAAAAATGTCTATGTTTAGAGGATTGTCAAGGATTTCATATTTTCATGTCTTAGTTAAATGGTTATAATATGCTCAAGATGTTAGTGGGGAGTTGGAACGTGATGGTATGGTGCCAATCACATTGACTGGATATAAAACTTTTGTTCATTGGTAGACTTGAACACATTCACTGAGTGAAGAAAAAACATTCAGGTAGTGATTCTTATATGACAGAAGCCTTATCTAATTCTAATGTAGAGCAACATTGAGTGAAAGTTCTGGATTCAAATACTATTATTTTTTCAATGTTGTCAGTCTTTTTCCATGTGTCATGGATCTTTCTTAAACTGGCCATTTCTCTCAGCTTTTCTAAGAACTCCATAGATGAGTTTTTGATACTTTTGTATAAATCAACACATATCTAGCAAAGAAAAACCCATTCTTATGCAGATTTCTCAATCAACAATGAAAAATAAATAGTCATGTGATCATTAGAAAAAGGTAAACTTAATGCAAACCGTCCACATTCATATACCACACATATCAAGGATCTAATGAAACTTAGGCAGCAGATCTTCAATGATGGCTGAGAAAGCAGTGATAAAATCATGGCCAGAAAATGGCCTTGATTAGCAAAAGTGAATGCAGTAAGTTTGCATTTTAACAAAGCAAGGACGCAAAAGAGGAAAAATAGAATAAATGGGCAAAAGGCTGAAATTAACCACCAATGTCAGTATGAAGAACCAGAACCATTTACTGTGAAAGAAGTGAGGACAGAATAATTCAAATTAAGATGATATAAAAGATTCAAAGGAAAATAAATGGTTTTAGACAGGGTTAAAAGTCTCTTTTTATTTTATGTTTCTGTTGGAAGTTAGGAATTATGTGAATGTGCGTGAATGTGTGTGCGCACATGGGCACACGTTTTTCTATCCTATCCTCTCCTAAATGTGTTTGAAAAATAATACATTTTGTCACTGTGCATACACGTAATGTGCTCTGTACATTTAACCAGTATTGTGATTGAAGCTTCAAGATTTAATAACTATTTTGTCATTGTCCAAGCACAACAAAATTACAAGTGAAAGGATCAAAAATTGGCTGCATCCTACACAGTGCTGCTCAATTGTAGGGGTGTACACAGGAATGGGCGGAGCAGAGGGGGATTGGGGCCAGGTTCCCTGCCTTTCTGGTGACCAACATTGGGGTTGGACCCACATCACATAGCTCATCATCAAAGCTCAACATATTCTTCACATATCTTATAATTCTATTATCCTCTTTCAGTTTCATATTCTTTAAATTGTGTTTCATTCTGTATATTATATGTATTCTTTATATAAAATATGTCTCCTTCTGGGGAGACAAATCCCTCCTCTGCTGCTCCTCCTGAGTTTTCTTTCTACTTATGTCTGTGTTAAAGTGTTATTTTCAGAATGCCTTATCCAATGCAAGGGTCTAAGGACCAGATTATATTACAAATATTACATTGACCTGATTTAGCCCATACTATTGTATACCAGCAGTGGGCAGTTGATTTTCTATTGCCCTGGTCAGGGGTGCAGGCAGAAGTATTAACATAATATTTTTTGATGGTGGGAGGAAACCACAGCACCTGGAGGAAACCCATGCAAACACAGGGAGAACATGCAAACTAAAGGACTTGGGATGGCCTAGGGTTGAAACAAATGCAGAGCCTTCTGGCTGTAATGCAACAATGATAACCACTGGTTGCCCCAAGCATGTTTTGGCTTGAACTTTAGGGAGTAAAGTTGTATATTGAAGGACAATGAAAGAGCAGAAGAAGGCATCCTGCATATTGTTTCCTTCATGTTCTAAGAAACAACATATATAAACTAATCTTAACACCCATTTCGGAGATAGTAAAATTTAAAGCATATTATCTAAGATTATATTTGGAATTTCAGAGGACCAGGAGAACATGATGACATATGTTAATGTCCAACAATTACATATGAAGTATGCACATCATCTTTGACCAGAATATGTCCTATGATCACCATGTCACTAAACTTATCCAATCCTGTTTCCCTCGGTTAAGAAATATTGATAAAATCTGATATATTTTGTCTTTTAAGGTTCTTGAAATATTAATTCACACTTCCATCTTCTCATGTGTAGATTACTGTAATCCCTTTTACTCTTGCCTCAATCATGCCATCTGAAATCATTTACAGTTGGTTCAAAATGCAACTACTAGATTACCAAAAAGAAATAGCCGTAGATCCCATATTATCCCTGTTCTCTCATCTCTTCATTAGCTTCCTGTAAAATTGAAAATAACCTACAACATCCTGTTGGTTATATTTAATACACTGCAATTGCCCAGTTATATTTCTGATGTCCTCACTCCTAATTTCACTTCCTGACTGACTCTGATCCTCAAACCTCAGTTTTTCATCTATCCCTCACTCCAACTGTAAAACAATATGTGATCAAAACTTTGGAATTTTAGCCCCAAATCTATTCAATAACCCTCCCCAATCCATTGGATTTACTGAATCTCTATACAGTTTTGAGTCACTTTTAAAGACCCAACTTTTTAGGCAAGCTTTTGTATAGACCTGTTGTGGCTGGGTTTTAGCTTGATCTGATTCTTCCTGTGTCATGTTTAATTTGCTATTTATTTATTTTATCTTACTCTATTTTCATATTGTACATAAAGCACTCTATAAATGTTTTTAAGTGCTATATGAATGAAAAGATAAATAAATTAAAAACATGGACATGACAGATCTCTTGATGCATGCGCAATAATCCAGCTGAGGGAATCACAAAAAGGGGAATCTGATAATCTGGACGGAAAGTTTTATTGACAGAAACGTTTAACCAATCACACAGGTGACATCTTCAGTCTGAGCTGATTCCTTGCTTATAAGGTAGGGATGCCTGCAGTAAATACAGCAATGTCTTAATTCACCTGACAATGACTGGACTTCATGCTGTGCTGGGTTTCAGAATTTCATTAATGTAACATCAATTAACTGTACAGTATAAATGATTCAATGTGCAATTTTAACCACCAAGTCTCTTGCTTTTTTAAATTATGGCTCTGATCTGCTTTCCACTTTGCAGTTTTGTAACAATGCAGATTTGCCCTTGTGGGACTAATAAAGGAATATCTTATCTTATTTTAAAAAGGCTAAACTACCACCATTTTCCCTTGTCCACACACTGATCCAAAGTATGTGGATCATGATGTGGACAAGTGGGTGAAGAATCTGTCTGGCAGACAACTCACCTGGGCGGAGAAAGACATCCTTGCTAAGGGGAAACAAATTTCTGTCATATTGAGGCAAATCTCAATAATGGAAGTGATTACAGCCACCGAATCAGTGATCTGTAACAACCACATGGTGATCCTGGAAGTAAATCAACTGTGGAGTATCAACCTGTCTCAGCAATGCAAAGGTGCCTCTATCCAACACCAGGGATGAAGAGGGTCTCAGTTAGGAGTACAACATCATCATCCTTCCGGCTAACAAAGACAGATGCACTGTTTTATTCAACCAGACAGACTATCATGAGAAAGTTAACATTACTTGGTGAAATACATATATATAAGCCCCTGAAACATGATCTGGGCAGTGGTCACAATAAAGAGGTGATAAAGTGTCAAAAGCTGTTGGAACAGGACATGCCCTTGACAGCATTTTCTTTTACCATAAATCCTATCCAGGGGAAGCTACTCCTACTCTGAATGGTTTACCCAAGATACATAAGCAGGATGCGCCATTATCGGATATTGTCTTTATGATTAAATGTGTCACTTATAACATCTTGATGTTTCTGGCATTTTTTTCAACCCATTGGTAGGCAGTAATAAACACATCACATACAGAACACTATGGATTTTGTGGATAAAGCGAGGGACATCATTATGGAGGTGGATGAAATAATGGTCTCTTATGATGCTACATCTCTCTTCACATACATTGCTGTTGATGCAATGAAGGTGGTCCGTATCGAATTACAGGATAACCCCACCCTTAGCAATAGGACCAACCTTAACACTGATCAAGTGCGTCTGTTCCTTGAGCCATGTCTTCAGTCCATGTACTTCCCATATAATGTGCAATATTATGGGCAGAAGCATGGATGTGCTATGGGCTCCCCATAGTTACAATGTTGTGATTGCAACTATTCCCCAATCTTCTATGAATAGTACACATTACCATTGAAAGTCCAGTCAATGGTTGACTTGCATAAGAAACCATCCTTGGTATTAGTCGCTATGTAAACATATTGTTCATATGGCTGGGCATGCCTGTAATCAGCTCAGACTGAAGATGTCACTTGTATGAGATGAAACATTTCTTTCAAGAAAAACATAGTGTCCAGATGAATCTAGGGTTTGACTCTCATCATCCACTGGAGCACAAACTAGGAGTCATCAGAACTCTGCACCACCAAGCTGACAACAACATCCTAACATTGTGGGGGGTGGCATAGCTCAGTGGATATGACAGTTGTCTGGTGATCAGAAGGTTGCAGGGTTGAACCCTGATCCTGCTGAAAGCATGTCCAGGTGTCCTTGAGCAAAACCCCCTGAACCCCTAACTGATCCCCGAGTGCCACGTGTGGCTGTTCACTGGTCCTACACAATAGGATGGGTCAAATGCAGATAATTCCCTTGTGGGACTGATAAGGGAAAATATTATAATCATTATTATTATTAATATTACATATACAGCGGCTAGGGGAGGGGAGAAATCCTACATTAAATAGACTCTGGTTACATGTGGTTATCCTCACTGGACGTTTGTCAAAGCCAGGATGATACTCAAACAGTCCACCAGCTGATCAAAGAGAGAAGAAGGAAAACAGCTGCCTGAGGGCAAACCAGTGGAGGGACTTTTGGAACATCACTAAGGCATATTTTCCTCAGTTGCTATCAGACCCCAAAACACACTGCACAAGAAGTTGGTCCACTCCAATGATTGGGTCCCCAAGCCCAAATAGAGTAATATAATGTACGCTGTTAAGTGCCAGGAGGATTGCTATGACTGGTACTTTGGGGAAACCAAATGGCCTCTGGCAAAGAAGTCAGCACCACACAGATGACCTAACACGCCAGGTTAAAACTTTGCAGTCTACACCGGTTTACAGGTCATCGGGCACTTTTTCAAGGTTGGACATGTGTATGTCCTTGATTGAATGAACACTGCTTTTAACGGGGAGTCAAAGAAACCATCTATATGTAGAAGGAGTGATCCTCCTTGAATAAAGGGGGGAGAAGAGTTTGTCTATTACTTCACATACAGTGTGCAGTATTATGGGCAGAAGCATGGGTGTGCTATGGGCTCCCCATAGTTACAATACTATGATTGCAAATATTACCCAATCCTCTGTGAATAGTACTCATTACCACTGTATGTGGCGGCAATGACCACATTTGCATGGGAAACTAGCCTCTGTTGTTTGGCATGCAACTGTATTGTTTATAAGGGTGGGGATGCTTGCAGTCAGCTCAAATAGAATAGGCCACCTGTTTGAGTGACGAAATGTTTCTGAATAAACTTTTTATCCAGTTGAACTGATTCACCTTTTTTGTGATTCCCTTACCTGGATTATTGAGCATGCATGAAGACACTTCGTTTTGGTCGTTATAAAAATTGTTTATAGGGGTGGGGATTCCTGTAGTCAGCTTAGACTGGAGATGTCAACTCGATGAGTGATTATACCTTTCCTAAAACATGTCCAGATAAACGGATTCAACTAGTTTGTGAGTGAAAGGGAAGGTTTACAAGATAGTAGTGAGACCAGCTATGTTGATTGGTTTGGAGGCAGTAACACTGACAAAAGGACAGGATGCGGAGCTGGAAGTGGAAGAGTTGAAGATGCTAAGATTTGCATTTGGAGTGATAAATAAGGACAGGACTAGGAACGAGCATATTAGAGAGGTAGTTCAGGTTGGACAGTTTGGATACAAAGAAAGAGAGATAAGATTGAAATAGTTTGGACATGTGTGGGGAAGAGATGCTCAGTATATTTGGAAAAGGATGCTGAATATGGAGTTGGCAAGCAAGAGGGAAATAAGAAGACCAAAGAGGAGTTTTATGGATGTGGTGAGGGAGGATATGCAGGTGGCTGGTGTGAGGGTCCAGTGGGTCTATATGTGCTTTTAATTCAGATCCTTGTTTCTGTCTAAGTAGAGACAGTCAGACTGATAGGATCGGTTGGTATATGAAGGGAGGCTTGCCTGAGAGAGATCCTCCTCTACCTATCCTTATGGTCATCTCAGCATCTGCCTGAAGGAACAAGGGATCTTCCATCTTTTCTTTGGCTGACTTGGAGTCTGCAGGGAGGGCTAAGGCCACATAGGGGTCTGCCCCGACTCCCTACATAAAACACAACACACAGAGGAAGAGAGAGAAAGGGCAAGAGAGCTTAGGTTAACATCATTAACATGTTTAAATGTCCATCCTCTGCTCAATAGGTTTCTGTGATATCTTAAAGCTTTGAATTCCAGGATAATAGAGACATCTAATAAAGTCCATCCATCCATCATCAACCACTTATCCGGTGTCAGGTCGCGGAGGTAGCAGATTTCAGCCAGGACCTCCAAGTTCTCCGTTCCCTTGCAACATCCACTCGCTCTGATTGGGGGATCTCAAAGCGTTCCCAGGCCAGTGTGGAGACATAATCCCTCCATCTGGTCCTTGGTCTACCCCGTGGCCTTCTCCCAGCTGGAAGTGCCTGAAAAACCTCCTTTGGGAGGCGATCAGGTGGCATCCTTACTAGATGCCTGAACCACCTCAACTGGCTCCTTTCTATTTGTAGGACCAGTGGCTCTACTCCGAGTCCCTCACGTATGTCTGAGCTTCTCACCCTATCTCTAAGGGAGACACCAGACACCCTCCTAAGAAACCTCATCTCAGCTGCTTGTATCCGTGATCTTGTTCTTTCAGTCATGACCCAGCTTGCATGGCCATAGGAGAGAGTGGGCACAAACATTGACAGGTAGATCGAAAGCTTTACCTTCTGGCTCAGCTCTCTCGGTAACAATAGTTTGTTACCTATCTGTATTGGTGAATTCCAGGGTCACAGGCCTGGTCTGCTGCCATATGGGGATAATTAATGCTGAGATGGACAGCACCAACTATGGAGAGGTAGTCTTCCACTGGGTTGTTTTTCCCTGCTAAGTGATATCAGAAATGAAGGCTAGGCGGTGCTGCCATCTGGCAGACCATGTTCTGACAACTTAGCCATGGCAACTGTCAATAGCTTGTGGTTTACAATGCTGTAAATGACCAGGCTTCAAGATGGAAACTGAAGTGATGAACTGCCAAATACAGGACAGGTTCAAAAGTACCATAATTCCACTTGGTGGGATGAAGCTGCTAACTGCAGATTGTAAGGGGGTGCCAAACTTCCCTGACTAGCTGCTCAAGTACAGAATTGACTACAAAGTCTGACGCATCAGTGGTCAAGGCCACAGGAGCTTCGGGCAAATGGTTGGCTAGTTTGGTTACATTTGCAAGGGCCTCTATAGTGGCTGAGAAAGCTTCAGACATGACTGTGGTCCAACAAATAGCGTTTTTTGGATAGCTTACCCTTGACGGCGTCAAAGAGAGAAGTTTTGGACTTTGGATAACTGGATTGAACTGTGTTCTGCCCTCAGACTTAAAAGTTACAAGTTGAGTTAAAGAAAGGATTATTGTTTTTATTTTTATTTTGATGTGTTGTAAGCATGGCCATCCTTTGTTTGCAGCATGTAGCATAGAGATGCACTTGTACCATCATTACCATTATCTTGTAATGCACACTTTACCCAAGAAAGGTGCGAAATGCACCATATGAATCACTAGTAAACGGTTATATATTTGTAGAACAGGTATGCAGTGCATTGTGGATAGCAAACCTCCATTCCATTCACAGTAGACATGTGAAGCAGACATGCACATGGTGGAAATTTTTCCTGTGTCTTATACCTTTCTCCCACCCTAGAAAGCAATGGCTGTAAGTTGAACATGATACTTTCTATATGAAGTTATGTTTGTTAACATGCAGAATGTAGATTTATGATGATAACAATTTATTTTGGTATTGCAGTGATGATGCAAATGCTACAGTGACATTGCATGTTAATGTGTGACTATGATAGCATATCATTTGCTAGTAATTCTGTTAATCACTTATGTTAGTGTAGCCCTATGGGCATTTTGGGTATTCCCTGAGTTTATTGTGGTTTTTCTTACAGTAATACTGTGGTGTCACAACGTGTTTGATATCTAAAGCTCAGACTGAGTTTTCGAGGAGGATACAAGCTAATCAGCCCGACGTAGCTTAGTTCCTAGTTCTGTCGGAGGATCCAATGACTGTGCATGTGAGTAATCAGCCAGGTACTCGTTTATACATCATCCCCAAGATCTCCGTGGACTGAACACAACTGAGGATGACTGGAGTGACGACATCTCTGCTATCCCTGCTATCACAGGGAGGAGGACAACCAGTAGAAGTTAGATTTTGTTTTCTTTCATGGCGCTCTGAGCGAGAAGCAGCCATCTTGTTTGAGGCTTCACCAAACACTAGCATCGACACAGGGCTGCATCTCTCTGCTGATTCTTGTTCGGTACCCAATATTGTTTGACTTTATAGTATAGGTGAATATGTATATAATACTTTTTGTGAATATGTATATCTGTATATGACACTTTTTAAGTAAATAGTTTAATCATGATTCTGTTGGATATTTGCATATGTCTTTGAGTAGCTTAGAGCATTAATTAACATTAGAGAGTGATCTCTCGCTTACAAAGGAATTCGGGAGCACACCTCAAGATTAATAGCTTAAACTCCGCTAGGGGCGCTACATTAGCACTTATTGGCCAGCTGTATTGAAAACAAGGATTTTGCTATGACAGCTAGAAGATATAAAGAAATGTTTATGTTTATTACAGTTTCATCCATCATTTTCACCTGTCAACCTGAAGATTGTTAATGAAGGAGCAAGGCACTCACTTCTTGGCTCGTGAAAATGGAGTTTGGCTGTCTGTTTAACTGGGTTAACATACTAGTTGTATCAAACACGTTTTGGGAACAGAACAAACTGACTTATTGGAACATGTCTGAAACTTTGTAACACATTCAAATGCCATTGTAAAGCTGTGTTCAGTGGTGCCCAAGATTTTTTATCATGAACCCCGTGGGTAAAATGTATTTACATCTGATAGGCATGATAGCCAAAGGTATAAAACAAATCCCAAGTTCTAAAAAATGGAATACCCTTGAACTTCATTGCCCACCCTAACAGACAGACAACTGGATCAAGTGCTTTGGAAGGAGGGAAACAACAAAAAATCAGTGATTGGCTTTTTCTTGAATATAATGTGACATGCAAAATTGACTTGGTTTGAGAGGTTTGGGAATTTGTAAGTAGATACTGGAAGCCAGGTGCTGCAAATCTGGGGAGACAAATAAAGCAAAGACATCTAAAACAAATCAGTGGTTGATTATACTTTTAACATTATAGGCCACATTTACCTGTAAAGCTAAGACATGTTCAGTATCTGTTCTTGGTCTAGTAATTTGATAGGGTGAGTGAACCCACGTAATTGAGTATCATGCAGAAAGTCATTCATTTTTTTCAATCAAGCTTTGTCAGGTGCAGACAAAGTGAAGTGTGTCACTCCCTGCAGTACAGTTGAGCAGTGAGATAATTTCATCACAAGTCAAGTTGGGTGTGAATGAAAAAAAACAACAACTATTTACTATTCCCTATGGCCTGTACACATTGTTGCACAAGTAAAGTAAAGGAAGGAAACAGTTTATTCATCTTTCAGCTCTTTATTTCTCATACAGTAGGGCCTTAAGTGGCATCCTGGCCGATGCACCGGTGTGAACCTGGTGACAAACCCATAACTAGTGCCCAGTTTATTATCATCTCTACTGCAAACATGTTTATTCAGAGGGGCAGAGATTTAATTCTCAGTCAGCTGTGAAACACCATCCATCTTATCTAGAAACCATGTTCACATGACCAATGTCTCCGAGCAGAAGTTGAAGTCCATTTCCAGAGCCAGCACCATGTTCTGCACATCTCTCTAATAAGCACGGGTCAAATGGACCCCATAAATCATAAAATACAGCACTTTTCTTCTGGTTTCAGTGCAGCTCAACTGTAATGGAACAAGGAGCCAAGATAAATTGTTATTACTGCTCCTATGGCAGGCACCACCAGTGGAAAAAAATCAATTGTATAATCACTCGTGGAGGAGAGGAGGAAAGGGCATCTCTGAAGTGTTGCTCCATTTCAGGTTGTTCCTTTCAAACAGAGCCCATTATTACTGCTGGTCCCAATCAGGTTTAAGGGGCGATGCCCAGTGAAAAAGTGAGAGAATTTATTAATTCTCAACAGCCCTCATCTTCCTCAAGTACCAGCAGACGTCATCCCCGCCCCCTAAAAAATAAGACAGGTAGGGCTTAGTTGTTGCTAGCCTTTACAGTTCATTTGTATTCGAAGGAAGTAATTTTTATTAGCAAAACCAATTTCCACCCACATCCATAACCTGAATAATGAAAAAAAAGAAAACTCCAGGGGAGGGGTATGGGTGGGTTTGCTCAGCTCAAATCTCCCTCACAGTGCTCCAGAAATATTTTTTGATGTTGTCTCTTTGTTTGGGCTCCAGGTAAGAAATGACACATTTTACAGAGCTTGTCGTAATCACTTGCCTTAGGAGAATCCTACTGGAAGGCTAATCATTACCAGCTTGTCAGCTTGTATAAGGGGGACAGATTTCTCTTGCTCAGTTTTAGTGTTGTTGTTTTCCTTTCGGTGCGTCTTTCAACTTCCCACCCAGAAAATGAAGAAAATAAATAAATAAAATAAACTGCCACCAGTTGCAGACCACAGCTTGTATCAAAGCCTCTCACAAGTAAGTACATTTGAAGTTGTATCTAATAAATTATTCAAACATGGCTGCCTCTGATCACTGGACAGCAGTGTCA
The DNA here is from genome assembly GCA_900302585.1 of Regalecus glesne. Classification (NCBI taxonomy): domain Eukaryota; kingdom Metazoa; phylum Chordata; class Actinopteri; order Lampriformes; family Regalecidae; genus Regalecus; species Regalecus glesne. The sequence goes on along the minus strand of OMLC01010222.1, from coordinate 28,729 downwards.
TTTTCCCACAAAATAAACTCCTTGCTTTGTTTTGGTGGAATGCAAAGCACATTGGCTTTGTAATGTGTGTGTGCTTGCGGGAGATGGCTCCATTTCACAAAAGAAAAAGACCCTATATTAGTGTCTATGTACATGCATACAACAGAGCCTGTTCTCTGAATTTTACCCATTCTATCAAATAGGAGCAGTGAGCAGCAGATGGGGGTTCAGTGTCTTGCTCAAGAACACTGCCATATATTTTTTGCAGGGGCAGGGGATCAAACCACCAATCCTCTAATTACTAGAAGACTACCTTACCTCCTCAGCTATGCTACTCCCTGAAAGAGCTTCATGCTGCAGTGTGCTGTCCTCAAACTCATCCCCAGGAACCAGAGCAGAAGTTCACAAAGAGCCCCTATAGAAAAATGATCTCTCACTGAGCTTCTGAAGATAGATTGTATGTTTTGCAGCTTGCGGTACGCCTACTTTCTCACTGTAAATCATCATCAAAGGCGCTATTAAGAGAGCACAAGCATGCATCTTGGGCCGTTTCCTGTGCAGACAAGACTAGATGTGACTCCATGTGTTTATTAGGTTATAAAATGCTTGTTATGCAACGCCCCACATTTTTATGATGTGGCTCTTGATACCCTCTGAATTGGCACTTTATAAAAAAAACCCAGTGTCTGTGTGTTTCCTGGATGTTGAGGATCATTTATGCCTGATGTCAGATTTTATGACCTCTTAAATCTAGCAGGAACCCACAATGAAAGAAAGGATATGCCAGTTAGTTATATATAAATCATCAAAAGCAAAATGAAACATTTGAGTTTTTATGCGCTTCCGTTTATGAAACTATGCCATGCATATATATGTCTATCAATGGAATCATTCTTCTTCATCCGGCAAAAGCTGAAAAATCGAGTTGATCATCTAATACCAGGTGAGGTCTCCAGGTTCTGACAAGAGCAGGGCTTTACTTTTCACCTGACATGTTCATTAATGGTTGCTCTCTGGTTACTGGTTTTCAATGTCATAATGTTTTCAGGTTCATACAGAGCCCTCCCTCTCTGTTTATTGCCCTAGCGAAAGGCAGCTGCTTTCGAAGAATACAAATGACAGAGAGATATGTCTGGCGTGCACGCGCATGCGCATGCACACACCCACCCACACACACACACAAACACACACACACACACACACACAAACACACACTCAGTGGAGATAAAGCTGGGAATTGGTCTAAAAGTAGGGCAGCATTTTGATTACTACTGATCAAATCCTGATAGCTCATCCTTAACATTCACAGCAGCACTTTTTGCACTCCCTAGGGCAACTAGATCAAATTCTCAATTAGTTTGTTGTAAGTGCAACGTTGACCTTGAGAGGGGCTTTTTTATTGGTGTCTCCTGAAGTGAATTTTAAGCCTTGTAAGTCACTTGAGGATAAATACAATGTGATGCATAGGCAGCCGCAGCACAGATTCACAAATGCTCGATGAGCCATTGTGTCTGAAGTGACTTATCTGGTTAGTATTGTGTTAGATATAGGTGCTAACTAGGGGTCTCATGGCTACACTTGATTATTGCGTGCATCTGTGTTGGGATATTGCATACTATTATTATTTTTTACATTCAACTTTCATTTAAGCTTAGGTAAAGTGCTATAAAAAAATAAATCACCCTATTTGATTGTAACCGAAGTAATAATCCATCCATCCATCCATCCATCCATCCATCCATCCATCCATCCATCCATTCATCCATCCATCCATCCATCCATCCATCCATCCATCCATCCATCCATCCATCCATCCATCCATTATCAACTGCTTATCTTGTCAGGTTGCAGAGGCAGCAGATTTCAGCCGGGAACTCTAAGTTTTCCTTGCCTTTGCAACATCAACTAGCTCTGACTAGGGGATCTAAAGGTGTTCTCAGGCCAGTGTGGAGATATAATCCCTCTACCTGATCCCCGGTCTACCCCTTGGTCTCCTCACTTCTGGACGTGCCTGGAAAACCTCATTTAGGAGGCGATCAGATGAGATCCTTATTAGATGCCCAAACCACCTCAAATGGCTCCTTTCAAGTTGAAGAAGCAGCGGCTCTACTCCGAAACCCTCAAGGATGACTAAACCTCTCACCCTATCTCTAAGGGAGACACCCTCCTGAGAAAACCCATTTCAGCTGCTTGTATTCACTATCTTCTTCTTTTGGTCATGACCCAACTTTCATGGCTATAGGTGAGAGTAGGAACAAATATAGACTAATAGATCGAGAGCTTTGCCTTCTGGCTCAGATCTCTCTCAGTAATGATGGTTTGGTAAAGGGAGCACAATACCACTCCAGCAGCTCCAATTCTCCCATCCAACTCATGCTACATTTTCCCCTCGCTGGAGAACAAGACCCCGAGATACTGGAATTCTCTAACTTGGGGTAAGGACTCATTCCCTACTCGGATTGAACAATTTTCTGGATTCCCGCTTAGAACCATGGTGTCAGATTTAGAGATGCTGATCCTCATCCCTGCTGCTTTCACTCGGCTGCGAACCAATCCAGTGAGTGTTGGATGTCACAGACTGATGGTGTCATCAGAACCACATCATCTGCAAAAAAGCAGTTATGCAATCTTATTTCACCAAACTGCCACCCCTCTCTCCCACACCTATGCCTTGAGATCTTGTTCATGAATATCACAAACAAGATAGGTGACTAGGAGAAGCCCTGGTGGAGGCCAGCCACCACTGGAAAAGAGTCTGCTTACTACCTAGAACTCTGATATAGCTCTCGCTTTGGGCATATTGAGATTAGATGGCCCTGAGTAGTGACACGCTCACTCCTTACTCCTACAGCACCTCCCACACATATCTCCTGGAGAACCTGGTCATAAGCCTTCTCCAGATCTACAAAACACATGTACACTGGATGGGCATACTCTCAGGCCGCCTCCAGGATCTTTGCGAGCGTAAAGAGCTGGTCTGTTGTTCCACGACCAGGACTGAATCGGCATAGTTCCTCTTCAATCTGTGGTTCGACTATTGGCCGGACCCTCCTTTCCAGCAACTTAGAGTAGACCTTTCCAGGGAGGCTGAGTAATGTGATGCCTTTGTAATTAGCACACACCCTCTGGTCCCCTTTTTAATCACTGGGACCACCACCCATGTCTGCCACTCTTTAGACACTGTCCCAGAATTCCAGGTAATGTTGAAGAGACGTGTCATCCATGACAGTCCCTCGACACCCAAAGCCTTCAGCATCTCTGGACGGATCTCATCAATCCCTGGGGCTTCCACTGTCAAGTTTTTTGACTACCTCAGTGACCTCCTCCAGGGAAATTGATGTTGATCCTCCATCCTCCTCCAGCTCTACCTCTATTCCAGAGGGTGATTTTGTCGAGTTCAGGACTTCCTCAAAGTGTTCCTTCATTCATCCTAATGCCACCTCAGTTGAGCTCAACAGCATTCCATCCTTACTATAAACAGCTTGGATGGTTCCCCGTTTTCCCCTCCTGAGGTGCCGGACAGTATTCCAGAAGCGCTTCGGTGCTGACCTAAAGTCCCTCTCCTTGGCTTCCCCAAACTCCTCCAACACTCGCTGTTTTGCCTCTTTCACTACTGAGGCTGCCGTCCTTCGGGCCTGTTTGTGCCTTGCAACTGTCTCTGGAGTCTTCCAGGATAACTTATCCTAGAAAGCCTCCTTCTTCATTCGGACAGCTTTAGTAATGGAAGCTTTGAAAATAGCCCACTATGGTTCAATGTCCCCAACCTCTACAAGGATGCCAGAAAAGCTCTGCTGTAGGTGGGAGTTGAAGGTCTTCTTGACAGAGTCCTCCCCCAAGCGTTCCCAGTTCACCCGCACTATACGTCTGGGTTTACCAGGTCTGTCCTGAGGCTTCCCTCTCCCCCTTACCCAACTCACCACCAGATGGTGGTCAGTTGACAGCTCTGTTATTGTCTTTACCCGAGTGTCCAAAATATGTAGCAATAAATCAGGAGATATGATAACAAAATATATCATTGACCTTTAGCCTAAGGTCCTCTGGTACCATGTGAGCTCCAGTTCCTCCATGACCCAACTTCGACAAGCGTATGACGATGGAAGGGGCTGCATAGCTCAGCCGAAGGTTTGATGAAGTATCCTTGAGCAAGATACTTAACTCCTAATGCAATTAGGGGTTGGTAACCTGTCCAGGGTATGATAATGATGATTCCCGTATCAGTGCCGCAAGGGGAAAATTTTGGATTTCTCAGCATTTGTGACCCAACCTATTGTATAGGTGCAGTGATCTGCCAACATATGGCGCTCGGGGAGCATTTAAGGGTTAAGTGTCTTGCTCAAGGACACCTCGACATGCTGTATGCAGGACCGGGGATCGATCCAGCAATCTTCAGATTGCCAGACGACCGCTCTACCCACTGAGCTATGCCCCCCCCGCCTCTAATAATGCCTTTACATGGTGCTCCCACTGAAATATCTAGGGCATCCTAGCCACTCAGTTAGTCAGAAACACCATGTAGACTCAGGCCCATTCCTAGTGTCCTGGATTCAAATCTGGCTATTGGGACTCGTGCTGTATGTCTTACTCTGCTCTCTTCAGCCTAATTCCTGTTTATCTCCACTGCTCAGTCAAATAAAAGCTAAAAAATGACATCTTGAGTTGAAAGATATTGAAAAAAGCCCTTCATTGTGATGAGACGCGCGCGCACGCACACACACACGCACACGCACAAAGTGTGTGCTTCAGGAACTGACGAGCCAGAGACAGTAGGCTCTAACCCACTGCAGAGCATCAGGGGAAGCATCTGGGTTTAATTAACCAAGTTCCATCAAAGTCCATGTCCACCCCCAACAACATGGGGACTTATCATAACATGTAAAACAGACCTTTGTACTCAGCTGCTCATTGCTCCTATACAATAGGATGGGTTAAATGCAGAGAAGAAATTTCATTGCATGTATGTATTATGAGAGGTCCCTTTTTACATTGTGGGGGTGGACATGTATGTATGCACAATGCCAAATAAAGTTTCTTCCTCAGTAATGAAGATTAGAAGAAATTATGTAATGCTGCATCCATTTTTACCTTTCAAACATGAAGTGAATCTTTTTTATAAGAATCAAATTTTATAAGAATTTATAGTTTCGTAATTTAGCAATAAACATGGTGATTTTAGAGGGGTATCTAGCATGATTGATGGCCATAATTTGTCCAAGTTGCATCATTTGCTGTGTGGATATTGCACATGTGCATATTACAATCTCTATTCTGATTGATTATCCCATATGGCCATTGTTGGATAGGACTTGTAATTGCACGCTTGGTAACATTTTGCATTATCACCACAGCAGCCCCCCCCAGTTAGCTGCAGGCTTGGAGAAGCAACATTATTGTGGCCAACAAGCATATATGAAAAACTTGTAGAAGTTTTGTTTTTTTAAAGATACTAAAATATTAATAACTGAAACTTGAGTTCAGGTGTATTTTTCCCTCCATTATTGTCAGTCCCCACCTGTTGTCCATTTGGCCTAGGCCACATTTTCCTACTAATGAACAGATGACCCAGAGGTTGTGGGTCCAAACCCACCATGGGCTGTAAGGAGGGGCATTCGGCCTTAATCCCCCCCGCACACACTCCATTTAAATCTGTGTCCACCCTCACAATGTGGGGATTAATCATGACATGTGAAAACAGGCCTCTCTTAGTGGCCCAAGGTTGGAGTTTCCTTTTTTTGGTGCATGTTTGAGACACAACATCTATTGCTACAGAGTCCACAACTAGAACAGCTGCCAATGTAGCCTGCAGCTAGTTTTCCGATAGGTCATTCAAAACTCACAAGAAATTAATTTGTAGACTATGGTTTAGCATAAGTTTAGTTGTGTATTAGGGGTTAGGTTGGCTAGGGTTTAGGTGGAGTAGAGAAGTTTAACCCACCTGCACCAAGGCTCTGTGGCTTTTTAATCTGGCCATTATCACATATCATTATGCTTATTGAATGATTACAGAATAATTTGTTGAATGAAGTTTTTAGCATGCAATCTACTTTGACTTGGTGAAATTCCTTATCAATCCCTTTTGGGGATCAGTTGAGGGGAAAAGGACCTATTCAATGCAACTGGTAAACAGATAAACATGTTTATTAATGGTCAGTGATTTACACCGTTGTCCGTCCCATAGGGCGCAATTAAGAGCTCTTCAGTAATGAGACTCAGACCATGCTGGGCTGTTGGAAAATACCTGGAGAATAGGGCAGAGATGTGTACTAACATTATGTGATGAAATAGTGGTGAAATGATGGCAGGGAGAGGTTATCTTCCAACTGATTACTAAATTATGTCTGTACAGGCCAACTTTGACCACAAACAACTTATTTGAAGGGTAAATAAGTGTTCATTTTTTTACATTTAGATAATAATAAAGCCATGAAACCTTGAAGCATAAAGGCTCTCAAGGACTTCTTGGTAGGGAAAAAAACGTTCACATTGTCAAATATATGAACCTAGGGGTAAGACTCAATTTACATTTTACATAAAAACTACTTTACAGCACAACCATTTAAATGCCAATAACTGATTTGCAGTGTGTTTATAGAACTGAAATGGGAGAAGTTACCTTATTTAACACTGCATCCTTATAATGAAATATGTCCTCTGAATTAAACCAATCCCATTATACCCTATAGCAGTGGAGAGCTTGGGTGCCCAGGGAGCAGTTAGCGGTTCAGTGCCTTGCTCAAGGCGACCTCAGCACAATTTCTGGAGGAGCCAGGGCTCAAACCAGTCATCCTGATGGTCTATAAATGTAGTACTAATTTGAAGTACAAAATGTGCTTAGTTGTGCAAATCAACTGAAGTTAGTCACTGTACTGAACTTTAATTTTGAAAGTTGACGTGAGTTACATCCTAAATTTTGTTCAAAAATCAAGGTCTAGGTTAAAAATGGAATAATACAGATATGACATTACATGAGTTGGGACCATCTCAAGCGAGCATCTGGTCACCAGATGTGCAAACTTGTGTTTATTTTGAGGTTCAATGGCAATCAAATTATGCTGGAAGATCGTCCTGATTTTGTCATACAAAAAAACCCACGTCAACGGTAGCAACGCTACAAGGGCAGTGGTAGGTCATTTTCCCACCAATGTCACGACTAGTCCCTATGTTGTAGGGTTGGACACGGACCTACATGGAGCATAGGGGTTTAAAGCCAGATGACCCTGACACTCCACTCTGGTTTCAAACCCGCAACATCTGGCTTGCCATTGGCTGACGTACGCGCTCTACCCGAGCTACCGCGGCCTCCCAAGTTACATTAACGGCGATCTATTACTCATTGCTAAGGAACTGCGAGATTAGCTTGTAGGCCGTCAGTTATTCACGAAAGCTAAGGCTATAATGGCAATTTTTTGATTGTTAACCTTATGGTTTGCCCTGTGAAATAATTTATGTTTGCATTGTGTGGAAAATTAGCCATACAGCTACTACTTGCAAAGTGCCAACTTGACGCGCAGAATCAACTTATTGGCCATGTAGGTTTTCACAACATGGAATTTGAATCCGTTTCATGGCTCTCAGGTTCTTCACAAAGAATGACAACAATGAAAAGAATCTTCACATGATGCAGAGAATATTTTAGAGATACTGGAATGAATATCAGCAAGTTGCTTACTTACATGCCTGAATTAGATGCACATTACAGCATAGCAGTATAGGTACAATGTAAAGCAGAGTGTATAATATGTGTAGATATGTGGCTGGAATTGGATAATGGTAAGCATTCGTTTGAATGACAGCCCGCGGAAATTCAGTTTCTATATCCGGTTGTTTTGGTGTACAGTGCTCTGTAGCGCCAACCAGAGGACAGGAGGTGAAACGGGTTGTGAGCGGGATGTGATGGGTCTGCAGTGGTGATGTTTGCAGGTTTTCTGACTCTGCAGACTTAGAAGTCTTAAATGGAGGGCAGTTGGCACCAGCTTAAGTTGTTTGTAAGGCAGAGAGACTATAAAGTTGTTCATCTTAAGTTAACAAAAGTTATACACAATGATGTGCTGTCCTGAGCTCAATGCATTGACTTCACTAAACTTCAGATCAGCTATTTATAAAAAACAAATAAAGACTCTTTGACAACAGTTTCAAAATGCTCCTTTCCTGAAGAAAGGAGAGACCAAAGCTGATCCAGGAGGATGTATGCACAGAGGTGGAGGAAGATCACTACGCCAGAATTGTGGGTATGTGTATGGGGGGGGCTAGACCAAGTGAGAGCATCCATCTGACTGAGAGATCATGCAAGCATAACTCTAGCAGAATCAAACGGATTCAAGGTTTTTGGCTAGAACTAAACTGTCCCATAGAAGATCAGATGAAGGAAGTACAAGAAAGGAAGAGAGGCTCACAGCAAGAAGGTCCTGGGTTCGACAGCAGTTCCAGGTCCTATCTCTGGGGAGTTTTCATGTTCTCTCGTGTCTGTGTGGGTTTCCTCTGGGTGCTCCAGTTTCCTCCCACCATCATAAAGACATGCATGTCAGGGTTAATACTCCTGCTTGTGCCCCTGAGCAAGGCAATGGGAAATAGAACTGGAGTTGGTCCCTGGGTACTGCAGCTGCTCACTGTTCCTATACAATAAGACAGGTTAAATGCTTTGATCACATTTCATTGTATTCATGCATACTTAAAAACAAAGTTTCCATTTCTTTCTCCAATAAACCTTCAACAGGGAGAAAAAAAGAAGAAACCTCAGGGAGAGTAACAGAATAAAATAGCTTAAAGAATACAGCAGTGAAAGAGGATAACAGAATTATGAGATATATGAAGACTATGATGAGAAGAATGCTAAGCAGTGTCCAGATACCACATGAATAGTCTAGGACCTGAGCCATTTGACCACCATCACCATGTAGACCTGACAGGAGCACAGGACAGACTTCACATGCAAACAGGGGAGGACTCATCACATTGTTCACACACATGGCAGAAGAGAAAAAAAAACATTGGCCACACATCAGATAGGAGAGAAGGAAATAACATTGGAACATAATAACAAAAACATAAAGAATTATAAGATATATGAAAAAGATGTGATGAGGATGCCAAGCAGAATCCAGGTGGTGACCACCATCACTATGGAGAGTCAGGTGACTTTCTGTCCCAGATGAGATAACATAATCAGTATAAAAGCTCGGTAGCTCACTGTGTGAGGGTAGGGAGATTAGTCACAGGTAAAGGTCATCTCATTTCTTCTATGTATGACAAAATAACTCAAGGTAATAAATGAGGTTAATGAAAAACTGTCCCTTGCAGGTATGTATGAATCGATCTCAACATGGGAAATTCAACTGAAGTAACAGTTATTCTTCTGACTGCCTACTATGGAATGGACGACCTAAGACCTGCATACTTCTCCATTTTTCTCATTTTATACATTACCATAATTTCAGAGAATTTGGCATTGATGGCAGTGATCTGTGTCAAAAAGACATTGCATGAGCCAATTTATTTATTTGTGGGCAACTTGGCAGCAAATGGTATTTATGGGAGCACGGCACTATTACCGGTACTGCTGAGTAATATATTTTCACATTCCCATGAGATATCTCTACCACACTGCCAAACACAGATCTATACATTACATACATATACCATTGTGGAATTTACCATTCTCGCAGCAATGAGTTACGATCGATATGTTGCCATTTGTTATCCGCTGCAGTACCACGCTATCATGCCACTGAGCAGGGTATACAGACTCATCCTCTTTACCTGGCTCTACCCCTTTTTAGCATTTCTTGTTATTTTTATTCAAACTCTCAATTTAAGGTTCTGTGAGAAGACGTTAGATAAGCTATACTGTGTCAATTACTCTCTGGTGAAACTCTCCTGCAGTAACACATCAGTGGTTAACATAGTGGGCTTATTATCTGTAGTTGTATACTCGTGTCCTCAGATCATCCTGGTCCTTTACTCCTACATCCACATCCTGAAGATATGTGCACTGTCGTCCAAAGAATCGAGGCTCAAAGCTCTCCGCACGTGCACCCCACACCTGCTGGCAGTTAGCAACTACACTATAGGTTGCTTTTTTGAGATAGTCCAGAGCAGGCTCAACTTAAACCATCTGTCTTACAAAACAAAGTGTTTTTTGTCTCTGTACTTTCTAATATTTCCTCCCATTCTTAACCCAGCTATCTACGGTTTGAGCATTCAGGCCATACGAGTACCGATACTGAATCTTTTCAAATACAAGGGCAAAGTAATACCGGCGAGGTAGCCAGGGGTGAATGCAGACATTGTGGACTGTGTCCTGAGACGGCGTGTGGTGAAGACTAATGCTTCTGGAGCAAGATGCCTCTCCCTCCTCTCCTTCCATCATGCTATCCGCTCATATTTTCTATCTCACAAACCAAACAGGATTATTTACTGCTTGTAATAGGGACAGGATTAGCAGTGTTTACTGTTTGTGAATGGATCAACATGTACATCTTAAGATATTCATATTTTCAATGTGTGTGGCATCCTAAAGATGTGGTGAGGGGAAGCTCATGATTTGTGAAACTTGTGACTTGAATCATGTCTTATAGCTTTTCCCACTCATCTCTCATTGGCATCATGTCCTGATCGTAATCACCGTGTGAAACTGAAAAGAAAAAACAAGGGAGGATTAAGAGAATTTTATCCACATTTTAGATTCTGTCTTCTACGTGAGTGTTTTGCATCCTAAAGCGCAATCTAAATGTTTCATATGCTAAGACAGCTTGTAGTTCAGCATCACTTGAACATGAAACTGAAAATGAAAGGGAAACAGGAGTGCACAGTTAGGCTTTTCCATCCCTGTTTGCTTGTCTTCATGTCTTCTGTTTGCATGTCTTTTGCATTAGAGGATTTAAACTGGATTATTGTATTGTCAAGCAGTTACAACATTAATTTTAAACCCACCTCAGGGGAAAGTAGTGTGTACATTGGAGACAGAATAGGGGGTTGGGGGTGGGACCAGGTCCTTAAGCCAGACTCACATTTACAGTGTTGTGATCAGGACCGATTCTCTAAAATCTTGTTATTTCATCATAGTTATGCTATGGTTGTTTCTCCCAATTCATGGAAAGAAGGTGAATCAGTTCATCTGGATACATTTATTGAGAGAAACGTGTCATCACTCATACAGGTGACATCTTCAGTCAGAGCTGACTGCAGGCATCCCCACCCTTATGAACAATACAGCTGCATAACAACCAAAACCGATGATGGATATGCAAGTTGACAATTGACCGGGGTTTCAACAGTAATGAGTACTATTCACAGCGGATTGGGGAATATTTGCATTTGTAAGATGGTAACAGATGTACTCTTAGGCTTCCCCCTTGGTTCAAGGATGGTCATTGCCTCTTCACAAAGATGACCTCTTTGACTCCCCTTTCAAAGTGTGGCCACTGACCTGTACTTGGGGGTAGACTACATAACCCTGGCCTGATGTCTTGGGTCTTCTATATTGTGCCATCCTATTGGCCAGCATCTGTTTGGTTTCCCCGATGTACAAGTCACAGCAATCTTCCTAACACTTCATAGCATACACTATATTGCTCTGTTTATACTAGGAGTCAGAATCCTTAGGGTGGAACAATGTCTGGCACTGCATGAATTGGGGCTTGAAAGCAACTGAGACAGTCTTTGGACACTTTGACATGCTTCACTGTGGGTGCAGGGATAAAACCTGCAACCTTCCGATTGCCAGATAATCGCTTTACCCACTGAGCTATGTTGCTCCTATTATTATTATTTTTATTATTGTTATTATTATGCTAATTTATGAATTCTGTATATTGTAGCTGCATTAAGGGCTCATATTCATCATATCCAATATCTTATGTATTCCTGTATCTTGATTGATGAATTTCTGTGAGAAAAATGTGCTAATTAAGCTTGCTCATGTGTACTATTTGGAGTTGGAAATGTTACAAGCAATTGTTCTAATTTTGTTTGATAAATTACATTTATATATCATTACAGGCATTTCGATGTAACATGCTTTTAACACCCTGGGATGGGTAAATAATCTCTTGACAACATGAAACATGTAGAAGTAGCCTAATAAATGGTTTTCAGCATGTGATCAGTCTGGACCTGATATGATTTGCCTCAAAGGTCAGGTCTCTTCTTATGTGGGTTGAACTTCCTGATGACAGGGAGCAAGATTTTGTATGGTCTGAATGGGCCTTCAGCATCTGAAACATACGCCGACAGTAAAAAAGACATATCTGTTCAGGCCTAACAGATTTCCTCACTATTTAAGAAATTTCCTTTGGCATACTGTTGTACTGTGTGTGTGTTTATGTGCTGGGGTTAAAGCTGTGGGGGGTTTTTATACACAAGCTATTTTTATTTTGCATTGTTCCTTGCTGAATAATCACATAAATTACATTTATTACAAGGTTGCCATTGGCATCATGCTTGCTGAATGAATGCCAGTGTTAGACTGTGTTGAATGTGTGTTTATTGCATTTACATCTGTTAGATTTTTATTTCCCTGGGCTCAAACCAAAAGCATCATAAAAGCCAGCAGTCACTCTGAAAACTAGCTGCTTGATGCCAGCTCTCCACCAGCCATGATTCCCCTAGGGGGATACTAGGGAGGGGGTCAATCAGGCTATGCTGTAGATATCATATTCAGTTGTGCTCAGTAGCTTATCACGTTTGTAGGAGAGATTTAAAGAGATATCGCAGCAGAAAGAAATCCCTGTATGCAATTGGTTTCTATTTCAATGTGCTGTTGCTTATTCGCTTAAGTTAACCTCATCTTAGTCTCGAATCGAAGCTCTGGGCACTGGCATCATGCTGCCCACTGCTCTTCTTTGCCAAATCACTGAAGTTAAAATGCCTGCCAGCTGCTTTTGGTGCCCATGATGTTTTTGGTTTGAGCACAGGGCCAGTTATAGAATGCTCCAAGCCGTTCATGCATCCTTTTAGGGATTCCCTGATAAATCTCCAATTGCCAAAAACTGTAATTCCAAAGACTCAAAGCTTTAAAGGATGGGGCTTGAGCATGACCATGCCATAGTAAATTTAATAGAAAAGGAAATTAGCGACAGTATGGATCACTTGTGCAACTTTAGTCATTTTCAAATGGCATAGAAGATCTGATTTAGCTTTAAAAGTATGCTCATCCATTGAACATCTTATGTAATTATTTATCTTCGGTGAAGACCACTTTTTAAGAATTCTGCAATGTAATGCAAAATTATTGTTAGAAACACAATGTGTAAGGTGGACACTGGTAGTCTTTAGACCACACATACTTAGGAATAAAAAGCCATTTAAAAACATTCAGCTAAATGGCATGCATACAAAAATAGACAAGTATTTTGATCCTTCCTTTAGAATTTACAAGTTTAGTTAATTATTGCGACTCTTCCTGTTCTGTGCCTCAGATTTGAGGGATAACTTGCGGCCAATGGTGTTTTTTTCACTTGTCTTGGAATGGTACAGTGTACATTCACAATCACTGAGGCACAGCACTTGATTTACATTTACTTTTGCAACCAAAAACTCTGTAGTCACTGTCATTGTGTTACATTTTATATTAAATATATACTTAACATCCTGTACACTCATGGAAGAGACATATTCAATAAGCATACATGCAACATAAAATCTTACAGACATACAAAATACCGTTGCTTTGCATTCACTGTAAGACCAAGACTTATTGAGAGGCTGCACACAACTCCAGCGTAATGTTTAGAAAATTACACCAACACTTCACAGAATCAAGGAGGGTCAGCCATGCGAGTGTGCAGTGAATTACAGGGCTCTCCAATGGCGCTTTCAAAAGTCAGATGGATTCAAAGTACTCATCTACCATTCATGAAATTCAGCGGGTCTACAACAGATTACTTTACAAAACAACTCATCTCTCAGCTTTTCCAATTCCTCTCCTGTGAAAAAGAGATTAGATTTGTATGGAAAAGAAACAGAAAGTTCCAGATCTTTTGTAGAATGAGCAAAGCTGAAGGAGTATGAAGAGGAGGTGGGCTTAGAGAGCCATATATGAAAAGGGTTCCTGGTATCTCTCACCCGTGGGAATGCGGTCGCGGCTGAGTGAAACACAGGGCCTTGTAATACTGTTCAGTCTCAATCAAAAGACCAGTCCTCAGGCTATTCCAGGAAATTTAATGAAGGGTCTGTGCCTTGCAAAGGAACATTCTGTAGGGAGTTGAAAGTAAACATTGTTTAAAACAAAATGATCGACAAGCACACACACAGACACACACACAACTTCCCAAATAATGGGAAGATCTGAATACATTGACCAAAAGTACGCACAGAACTATTTTTATCATACCTGAAGTGTGCTGTGTAGGATTCGAAGGCGGTGTAATTTTTCATTGAGCAATGGGTCATTAACACGGCGGACAAATGAGCGCTTGTACTCCAGGCGGGTGCCTGGCCTCTGGTCTGCCACAGAGGACAGGCTGGCCTGCTCCAATGCCCGATAAAGGTCCCCTAATGAGTCTGCCTGGAGTCTCCTGTCTCGTGGAGAATCTAGCAAGGACACATAATCATAAACAGAAAACAAACAATATTCATCTATCTTATAGTTCAGTTTTTCAGAGGACACTTCCCATTCTTTTGGTATAAACATGTTCTTCACCAAGTGCCACAGACTGCAAAGAGAAAGCAAAGACCCCTTGTCTGTTCATTTTCAACACTGCCACCTAATGGTAACATTCATACATTTCACAAGAAATAGAGCATTCCTGATCTAATTAATCATTGTTGCATGTTGATCAAAATGTGGTTTACAGAACGTTTGATTATGCAGTTACGGTGCTGTTCTTTGAAGTGCATAATTTAATATTTGTTGTCTGTTCTCACGCCATGTTGTAGTCTTTAAAGACAGTAGTGGCGAAAGTGGATGGTAGAGAAACAGAACAATCGTGGACAAGGAGAACAGGCCTTCGGTTAAATTTCTTTATCCTGTTGAGAATTTAACAGTGATGTGGTCTGAAAGGACTCCTACTTGCCTTAACCATCAAACCTCGCCAAGGGGTGGGACATCTCTATGGGGAGGGGCGAACTCTTGGACTGCCAAGACATATCAGTGTCAATTTGGACACTAAATTTCACCACATTTAAAGAACTTTCTGGGGAAGGGTTCAAATCAAAAAATAAAAACACACCAATCATCAAATAGAATTCAACATCTGACGCTTACTGGATCCAGACAATGTCTTAAAGCCACTTCGCCTTCTCCAAACCAACTCATTATGACCCCTGTTGAGGCAGAGGATTTGAATATGTGATATGTGTCAGGTTTGTTTTGGTGTCTGACCTATGTCTCTGGCCTGATTGAAGTGGTGGTGCTGGGGCTCTCTGTGTTCTGATGAACCAGCTGCAGCTGTCAAGATGGCATGAAGCCCACTGTCCCGGGGTAGAGTGAAGCTGCGGGGTTTCCCACCAGTCTCTGCAGCTACACTGGGGTTGAGGGTTACAGGTAAAGGTCCATACCGGTCTTGAAGCACCAGGCTGCGTTGTGCAGGTAGTGTGGACTGCCT
Organism: Regalecus glesne; assembly: GCA_900302585.1. Classification (NCBI taxonomy): domain Eukaryota; kingdom Metazoa; phylum Chordata; class Actinopteri; order Lampriformes; family Regalecidae; genus Regalecus; species Regalecus glesne. The sequence goes on along the minus strand of OMLC01010222.1, from coordinate 13,211 downwards.
GCGATACTCTACAGGCAGCGGCCCTCTGTCGCTGTGGAGCAGAGTGCCATCCACAGGAAGCGTCTGCAGGTAGTGCAACCTCGTATTGGCCATAGGCGTCTCTACTAGGTCCTGCCACGAGTTGCAATGGCTGGCTGACTTTGGGCCGGGGGAGACACCGTCATTATTGCTGCCTTCATGAAGCTCAGGGTGGTACTCCTCGTGAGAAGAGCGTGACTGAAATGTCTCAGAGGAGGAGAGATGGCCACGTTTGGGCTCTAGATAGGGACTCACCTAAACACAATGACACCATCGGTACAGAACAGTAAGAGAAGTACAAAAAGATAACAGCCAGAGGTTCATCACAATACTACCTCTTAAAATGGTGACAGAAAGTTACTCACTGAAGATGGTCTGGGATAGGTGTCATAAGGGGGTGGTGGACTATCCTGTTTCAGCATTGAAGGCAACTCCATATCCTCATGATCACTCTCACTCCAGTAATCTGGTTTAATAAAAGATATTTAATAATCAGTGACGGTGTCATAAATAACAACAACAATAATGTTAATAATGAAAATGGGGATGGCATGGCTCAGTGGGTAGGGGTCATCTGGCAATCGGTTGGTTGCAGGTTTGATCCCCGCACCTGCAGAAAAGCATGTAAAGGGTTCTTGAGCAGGACACTGTTCCCCTAATTCCTCTGCTCTGTGATGGACTGGTGACCTTTCCTATCACCAGGAAAATTTTCTACTGTTGTCCCAAGCAATTAAGGGCTCATTGTCTTGCTTTAGGACTCTTCGACACACTTTCTGAAGGAACTGGGGATTGAACCACCAATCTTTTGATTACTTGGCGACTGACCCATTTCCTGAGCTATGCCATCTCTAATTGTCATAAGTAAATTCTCATAAATATGGAAGGATATGGCCTCAGCACCTCGGTAGTCATTATATATTAATAAAGACGTGGTGTTTTTAAATATCAAAAAGAAGTAAAATTGACAAGAAAATAAATCGGTTCATTAGGAGAGTTCATTAAGAAATTTCAAGTGATGGTAGATATCGCTCTGGATCTGGTATCACAGTTCAAGGTGTTAACAAGTTTGAAGGACAATGGAAATCCCAGTTGTGAGTCAGCCGAAGCAAATTTGAATACAAGTTGTAGAGTAGATGACAGAATTACAAAATTATTTCTCATAAATGAATCAAGTATGACTCTAGAACACTCTAAAAGTACCGCAAAGGCATCCTGCTACAAGGTTTTAATGATTTCATGCAGTCTTCTTTTGAGGATTCTTCAAGGGGATACATAATCTGTTGAAGCACTGTGAAGGACATTTACCCATAGCCATTCTCACCTTGGTCCTGTTGAATCCTGTCTTGATCTGAATAGTCGGCCACGGCCATGGTAAGACGACTCAGCCACCTGAGGAGGACATCAGCTGTAACACCAACAAGGTGCTCTCCAACATCTTTACAGAAATCTCTTGTCAGGGCCCCTCACAAGCTCAATTGGTCATGACACTAGCCCTGTCCCACCCCGTACCCTGTCTCACTCCCAGGTTACCCTGAACACTGGCCCCTAATGGAAACTCCACCCCATCAACTCACCGAACCATGTCATCAACATTTTCTGCTGCAAAGTAGAAGCTCTTTATCTTTGGATGACAAGCCTTGAATGCACTGAAAAATATGAAAAGGTATATTAGTGAGGTTCTTTTGGATTCTGTGTATCTTACACTGATGGTCATATCAACGGGCAGTAAATTAAAATAGTGGAAAGTAGACCTAATACATTGTGTTACCTCACTATTTCTTGAAATAATTGGTAAATTTGGCTCTGTGTAACTGTCTTTCCTATTGGCTCTATCTTAAAATGCTATTTGGTAATTCACAATTCAAATACATTTTGTTTCCTGAGTTTATTGGAAATAGTATATTTTGTAGAGTTAAGACAGGCAGCTTTTACTTTGCAAAAATAGGATCTCATAGGATTACTTATATATGGACTCTTCACAACATTCCAGCTGCACAAGTAATGTGAAGTGAGTGTCTTCTCTGGGGCGAGTATTGAGAAACGATTTCTTCACTGTGAGAAACTAGTACTCAAGCTTTACAACTTCTTAGTAAACATTCAATAAGTGAGCACTCACAACTTCCTTTTGCTTTCTGTGGCACGATCAATCTTGAACTCCGGGAGGTTTACAAAGCCCTCTGCCTTTTCGTCCTATGAGAAACATGAGGAGCATAGATCATTCAGACGCTCATGCATTTTGATTTAGATAAAGCTGTAGCCACAGATTTGCAAACTGCCCCACACCATCTTAATCCAACTGAGAAATCAACACTTCAGTTTGACACATATTCACCTCCTCATTCATGTACCAGTACAGGCAGGTGTCTTTCAAGATGAACCAGTACTTTTTCCATCGCTGTGAGAAATAGCTTTTAGCATCTTTCTTTTTCCACAGCCAGCCCTCACAGTCTGCCTGACCCAAGTCCTTACAGGAAATGCGCCGCTTACTGATAGAAGACAGCGAGCTTCCGGCTGTATGGAGTGATGGTCAGAAGCAAGAGGAGTGAAAGTATTTATTTTATAATGGGACTTTCAGATCTTGCTGTTTCAGGACAATAAAGAGCTATGGTCAAAGCTGCTTAGAGAAATTCATCTTACCTTTACTTTTCTTCTTTGACCGAGAGAGCAGTGATGACCGTTCAAAAACCTGCAAAATGAGAGGAGGCAGGTTTTCTCTTTTTTCAGTCATACGTCGTATGTTTTCTTTTACCTGATTACAAATAAATTGCCCCCTGGGATTATATTAAACATCGAAGAGTCACAAGACACAAGAACCCAGTGCTACTTGTTTAGTTTCCCTCTTCAACTCTACCTCATCGTAATAAATTAGACTTTCATATATGTATTGCCAAGGGACTCACGTGGTACAGTGAGGCAGAGTCAGAGCTGGATGTAGAATGGGGAACTTCCATCTGTAGGGCAGGGACAAGTGTATAATGGGTAGGACTTCGTCGTTTTTCCTTTTCACTCTTCTTTCTGCTCTGGCTCAAACTTCGTCCCATCAGGTACTCCTCCACCTGCCCCTTGTCCTCGCTGGGATACCGCAGCAAGGAGTTCTCTAGATGGGTACAAACACAGTAAATCCCTTTACTGCACCCGATTCATTAACGTCACAAGCACAGCATGCTTATTTGCATACAGCTTATAAACTAAACACTTTCTACAGTGCATTTTGTGTTTTATTGTTTTATATATTTATCTGCACTTCACGCATCCTATGGTATTTTATAAGGAATATTATGAATTACAGCATAAGAGAGTTTTGAACATGTACTAATGATAACTTGGCTAAACACAAATTAATATGGTTAGCATTCAAACCATTGTTTTAGACTTTGAACCAAAGTCTGAGTTAAGTAACTGGCCACACTTGTGGATCATACAACTTTTTCTAGTTCGGTTTTCTAGAGTGGTAGAGTGTGCACTTTGGAAAATGACAAAACATCTGTTGCCGGTTTGACCCCAGCCACCGCTGCATGTCAGGAAGAGGGTCCAGCCTTAACCCCCCAATACTCCATCTGAGTCAGTGTCCACCCCCACAACGTGAGGAGTAATTGCGACATAAAAATGACCCTCTCATTCCAGGTCTTAGTAGTTTAAGTATTGCAATCTCAAAATGAGACCATTATTTTAATACCTTAAAGATTTTCTTTACCAAATTGCATAAAACAGCATGGCCTCTGAGATTGAGTCCTCCCCTGAATGATTCCCCTTTGTATGACTTAACTTTGGTATCACACAGCAACAGAAATAAGAAGAATTAGCATAGTGACTGGCCAGCTAATCTGAGGAAATCCCTTGTAAATTTCCAAATTGTGTTGAAAACACAGAGTTGCTGCTGCTAATGCTCATGCTAAAGCTTTATAGGGGTAAAGTATCATCAGATAAATATGTTGGTATGGAGCTGTGGTGCTACTTCAGCTACATGACAGCATTAGTGCTTTTGGTATGGATGTAGCGCTATAGGCATAACTCAGACATTGGGTTTTGAATGCTTAAAAGCGTTAGGAACATCTCATCTATCTGGTCCACTTGTTTTAAGGGGGGAGGGGACCAGTGACTGACCACCAGCAACTGATGAGTGACCAGGTGTTCCTTTCACATTGCAAATTACGATATTGCAGCTCTTCAAGATCATACATGCAACAGTGTTTATACGACACTGATATTGGCTTCTCCTCCATTTTGATGGGCCCACTTGGTCTTGTAACATAAGGACTGCCTCCAGGGGTGATTGAACAGAATGACAGAGGAAGCACAAGACACCCTGAGTGTTATTTTTTTGGCATATGTGCATTGAAATAAACCATAAGAAGTAGGCAGAGACAGAGGAGACTGGTCTCACTGAAATGACTGAAAAGCAGTCACACATATAGGGTACAACACTGTCATCTGAATGTTCTCTTACTGAACAGCTCTTAGAACAACAGTGATGATGAACTGATACATCCACTAACATAAGTCAGAGGCACAGGGGCAGAAGGTACAAAGGAATACAGGAGGGTTGTGACCCAGCTCGTTCTTGCTCTTTAAAGAGCAATTGTGAGCTAGCATCAGCCAGGCAGTTGTCAAATATTTAAATATACTGTCTCTTTTAGGTAAATATAGAACCTTCACTTTCACGGGAGACCCCAAGGGGATATTGTTTCAGCATCCCCACCACCACCACCCCCTTTGAGGAATCAAATCACGCCACTCCAGGGTAACTTCTTTTAAAAAAGGCAATTCAAAATTCAAGTCACATCCAATAGGCTTAACACAAAGCACAAAAGATGTCAACTTTCAGAAGATCTTCTTCAAACAGAGGCAGTGAGAAGAAAAGGCAAAGAGAGAAGAATGATGAGAAAGAGTCATAAAATAACTAGAAAGCCATGACAACAAAAGCATAGGGACAGATATGCAGGCAGTGACAGAGACAGACAACAGGACTGGACAGGAGGATATTCAGCATGTTATCATTTTGACAGGCCCTCTTAGCCTTTTGGATCAGAGATCTGAGAGGGCGAGGTAAAAGCTCAACCCCTGGCCATATTATGAGATATCCTCCCACTCACATCAGCTCCCTCCCTCTCTCTCTCTCTCTCTCTCTCTCTCTCTCTCTCTCTCTCTAGAGTTAAAACAGAGTAAGAAACGTCTTATTCATTTTAGAAGGGAACCAAAAGAATTTATCCTTCACTTGGAGCTAAATTAATATCTTTCTTGTTTTGTTGTCTTTTTTTCAGTTATGACTCCAGCTTGTGTGCAAAGATCACCACACAAAGACATTTAACATTGTGTTTCATTCAAAATTCTATGAAGCCATTTCCTAAACTGTAGCAAGATTCTGTTAACCAGGTTGTGTTTGTCTCCAGGATGGATCGTACCATGAAGACGTGGGCTATGGAGTGAGCGAAGGACTGAAGTCTAAAGCACTTTCGCTAGAGAAGGCTAGGAAGGAAGCGGTCACTGATGGAATGAAGAGAGCACTTAAGTACTAGACATTCTTGATTAGCTGATTTCAACTTACTCTGCAGATCGTTACATTCTTTTGGATGTGTTGAATAATACTGCTTACTTCTTGACCATGTGGTTTTATTCAGATGTTTTGGCAACGTCCTTGGAAACTGCCTCCTGAATAAGGAGTACCTCATTGCCATAAACAAGATCCCCAAACAGGTGAAATATATTATTTGGTTGTTAGGATAGATAACTTTGGGGTCTTTTTTCCCCCTCACCTTTACAAATCACATGAACTCTTAATCTCCCTCATCTCCCTCTCACACACAGCCTACTCCTCCCATCAACCCAGCAGAGACCAAGCGCACCGACACTGAGCCCTTAGTGGAGAAAGCACGGTTCTCCAGCCTGGCCCGGAGTGAAAAATCTGTGTTGGCGACAAGATTGTTAAAGACCCCACTGGAGCCCAAAGTCCTTAACCAACACCAAAGCCACTCAGGGGCTCACGGGAGTGCTACAGAAGATGGCACACCTCTACTTCACTTGTCTGATGCCAGCCCTGTACCTGCAATTTTGCATTCAGCAGTTGAAACTGATGTGAAGACTGAGAACAACAGTCTCAGGTACACACCACTGCCTCCCTGTGGTAATTCTCCATCACTTTGGTTGGTGTCTTATTTTTCATGTTGTCATAGTAATTCCAATATGAAATGTCCCTCTTCCTTTGGCTCCCTTCTCTTTTCTTTAGACTTGCAGCTGACTCAGGGGACATCGCCTTACCTGAAACACACACAGACCCCAAACAGCTGAGGAAACTCAGGCAACAACAGCTCCAACAAAAGTTTAGGAAAGAGATGGAGGCCAAGAAGCTGCACCAGGAACAGGGTCTGGATCAGAGCGAATTTAAGTGCATGAATACAGAGACAACTATTCAACAAGCACCCATCGGAGGTGGGAGTGATAAAGAAATGTTAAAACCTTGTATAACATAGTTATGAATGTATGTTTTTAAGCATTTCCCCGTTTAACCTCAAATTAGATGATATAAAGATGGGTTCCATTTTAGATGTCTTTTTCTTCTCAGGTCATGTCAGCTCCTCAAAGATTGATGTGCCCACAGTAAAGCACAGCACCCCTACTAGATGCAGAGAGCCCAGCAGCAAAGAAGGGTATATTTTAGGTATATTCTAAAAAACCAGCACAGGGCTCAAGATACTTCTGGGGTATTGGTCATCCTCCATCCACACTATTTCCCTGATTATTTTTTTTCTCCAGATGATCCTGAGCTTTGGAATTTCTCCCTGGACGTGATTGATGGGTTGGATGGGTCTGAAGGTCATCCGTCAAGAGGTGCCAGGCCCTGGACGCCTGGGAATCACCAGATGCAGACACGCAGCATGACCCCTCAAAGAGGCTTGCAGCTCAACCTTAGGCCCCAAGCCAGGCCTCATCATGAAACTACGTCACACAATGGAGCACAGGGTGATAACCACATCCATAACAGAATTCAGTGCCGGAATCAGGCGAAGCCAGATGAGGCTTTTTACAGTGAAATGATTTCCAAACTTCTTTGTCACTCACTTTAAAAAAATTCTTAACTTTTTTTTTTTTTTACAGATGACATCTCAAGTCCACAGAGACAAGGGCAGTACATGAAGAAACGGAAACTGGACACTTGACTTTCAATGATTATTTTACCATTTGCTTCAAAGCCATTTTTATATCTTATAATCGATTGAGTTTTATGGATACCTTGATTTTGAAAATACATTTCTATTTATTGTGTGTAAATAAATGTGGATATTGTAATTTCCAAAATTGATTTTATAGGTCTATTTCATTTATCATACTATGTCTGCTTTTGTAAAAATTATTACAGCAAACCTTTTCTCGCATTCATTGATTCCAATCATTCTTGTTGGAAAAAGCCTAGATGGGCTTATGCACATTTTCTCAATTCTCCTCAACATGTTAGATTTTTAGTTTGTCAGAAAAAACTGTAAAAGCTGGCCATGTGGTCAACTGAGTTTGCATAATGCAAGTGAACTTTTTTTGTAAAAAAGAAAACATTTTAGCACTACAAGGTGGATGAACATGTTTAGAGTGGTAAAAAATGTGCAGACCAACTTTTAGAAGAATGGCAAGTGATTCTTTTGGCCTGGTTGTTCCCTCCAATAACAGCCTGATACATCAGAATAACAGTCTGCACGATCCACCCAATCACAAAAAACATCTGCGAAAAGAGGAAAAAAAACATGACATTTGCCCAAGAAGATTTTATTTTTTTTAAACATTTTTTACAATGTGAAAAAACACACAAAACTGGAGAACACGGTCACAGGAAGTCAGTAAAGAAGGAACAGAAATAGAGTACAACACAGGATCTAACTGTAGCCTCGACATACAGAGACAATACCGTACAGAGGAATTGTATAGTTACTGATAAAAGCTTCGTAGCACATGGATATTAGCATCGTGAACTTGTGCTGTACAGTGGTAGATTGTGAGTTGTCATTTGTAAGATTAAAAACCAGTGAGGCTAGCATGCAGAAGTCATATGCTGATTCAGTTGGAATTTGAAACACATTGTGCCTGTGACAGTGGTGAATGGCAATTCAACAGATCGGCACTTTGTGAAGACTCACAGGAAAGGCAAAGAATAACAAAAAAAGCAGGACCCTTAAATTCCATATCAAAAACATTTTAGTAACAACCCTCATTAGCATGCAAATGTTGTCCATTACCCCTCAGTCACTATAAAACATTTAACATTGCATATTCTGCATTGCAGTAACTTATTTTTTCTCTAGAGAAGTTAATTAATCATCCAATCTATGAGTAGGCGAAATGGTTACAATGAGAATGGCACTCGTGTTTTGAAGAGATTAAAAAAATGTGCCAAAAGATAGTTTAACAACTGTTAACTTTGTACAGGTTGTACTCTGGCCAAACGTGTGCTGCTGTGAAATACCGTAATGACATCTGCATAAACAGACAAATCTTTGCCAAACAATATTCTTGAGCACAAAATAAAATTATAAAGCCGATACAAAACCAACACAAGTAATTCTAAAGACAAAAATAATAATCTTTCCAAATTGCCCTGTGTGCTCTTTACTTTGCAGTCCTGTGTCGTCTGTCCTAATTCTCCAAAGATCTGTTTAAGCATCTAGGAATTATATTGGCCCTAGGACAGCTCTGAAAATGTCATGTGTGTTGTATAGAATTGACAATGACTGGATTTCTGCTGTAGTCACAGCTCCATCATCACTCCCTGACTAATCCAGAACTAGATAGTTACGGAACATTGTTATTAGTGAGGATGCAAGGCACTAGTGTTCTGCAGGTTTAGCAGACTCGAGTGCGTATGCATGTAATGGGTGGGTTGTAGCAAACGCATCGTGTTCTGGTGACAGCATTACTTAAAAACCTTTTACTTCACACACTGTGTGTGTGTGTGTGTGTGTGTGTCTGTGTGTGTGAGGGAGAGACGCGCGCATATGCGCGCGGAAAAGAACACACAGTAAACTAGAAAAGGGAACAGGGCGGTGAAAGATAAGAGCTTAGTAAGACAGGATTACTCCTGTTAAGAGTGGGATACCAATGTTGACAACCCCGCAATTGCACTTTCATATTCCTTTAACTACATGTTGTTTAACAACCTTTAATAATAATTACAGTGAAACATCAAAATCTGATGGCTGAATACAGGTCCATAAAGAACATTGTTTATTTTATTAAATATACACATACAAAACAGACCACAGAGAGAACCCCAGACGCTTTTTTGTGATTTCAGAGGTGACGGCAAGGGGATGTAAGGTGAGCTATTATATTTGACGTGAGTTTAATAGTAAACTGTATATCTGCATCATACACCTTCTGTGTGAACAATTGT
>OMLC01010137.1:9040-19593 GCA_900302585.1 Regalecus glesne | reverse complement strand
CAGAGGGACAGAGTGAGAGAGAGAGAGGGAGAGAGAGAGAGAGAGAGAGGGACAGAAAGAGAGAGAGAGAGAGAGAGAGAGAGAGAGGCGAGCAGGAAACGGCGTTATGCAGGCACGACATCTTCCGTTTGAGGGGCTCGTGCAGGTTCGCTCTTTCACGGCTGCGCAGTGGGAGCGTCAGCGGCAAGACCAGGTTAATTAAACCCAGGGGAGCGTCGGCTTAGGGGGGAGGGGGATTTAAATATGTGACAGAGACAGCAAGAACGACAGGCAAGGCCGGATGACAGGACTAAGAGAGCAAACATGTTGACTATGCATTACGCATTAAAAGGGAAAGAGAGAGTGAGTGTGTGTGTGTGTGTGGGGGGCTCCTAGTTAATTTGCGTGGTGCCAGTGCTCTGCTCTTGTATACCCACTGCGCCAGCGGATTTCTCTAAGTTATTAATGTTTGTCATTAGCCGCATTACGCTGGAGGACAGTGACTAGAAGAGAAAAATATATGGGACAAATATTGACAATAGCTGGCTCCTGGGTATTGAAGAAGAAGAAAAGATGCAAACTATGTTAATGAATGGTAATTAACCACCAGGGTTTGTCTCTCCTGGATCCCGGCTAAATTGGTCCCTGAGTTGCAGCCGGAGACAGTCCCGGCCTAATCCTTTATTATAAAAAGATAAAGGAAAACGACGTCATTAGCATATATTTTAGAGAGGAGGGGGGATTAAAAAGTGAAATTATTTCTTGTTAATCCTGAGGAGGACTCTACCTACGGCCGTTAATTGTACATAAAAAAGGAGAGAGAGAGAGGGAGAGAGAGCTATCCAGGATGTGGAAAACAAAAAGTGTGTAAAGAATAATAATAAAAAGCCAAAACAAAAACGGTGTGATTAGATGGGAGTGGTCTCTAGTGTAGGATGCCAAGTCAAGGACAGAAGAGACCCGGTTTTATATTCAATATGAATATTAAAAGACGGAGGGCTGGTGTGTGCACATGTGTGGTGGTGGGGAGGGATGGAAAGGGTTGCTGGTAGCTGTGTCAAGGGTTGGATGATCCGCTTCCTCGTACACCACTGTGCTTTGTGCATCTAGACACACGTGTGGGCCCTTGTTAATGATGTCAACGGAGGGGGTCACTCGTTACCGACAAGGCACCGTGTTAGGAACTTGCTGTCAATCATGCAGGGAGAGGGAACACCGCCGTCCGCCAGCAAAGCCGTCAGTCCCCCGCACCAGCTGACTCAAACGGCCTGCAAACAACTGCAAGAGATGCAAATGCGAGAGATCATTTCCAGATGTCACAGCAACATTATGGAAACAAGGACGCATGATATCACAGATGCGAGGCACGGCTTTAATTATTTATATATTTAGGTATTTATTATCAACAATATTGGGCGCGTTGTGTTCTTAACGAGAAACACATTTCGAAGGCCTGCACGCCAACACACGCACCTAATAAGCGGGTGCGACCGGAGTAGAAGGATACGATGTCGCTGATTCAACATTTCATCTGGAGTTATTTAGCGAGCTTTGCATGCAGTATCTTGATTGGACATTTTAGCGTCCACATTGTACAGAGCAGAGGAAAAGTCAGCTAATCTGAATCCCTCTAAGCGGTTTCTAATAACTGAGAAAAGCAGAGGACAAATCAAGACTTGTAAATGAAGCCCGTCTTGCTTACATAAATCTCTGTGATGGCTTATGTGAATGCCAGGTGACACGATAGGAGGTCGAGGCTAACGGACAATGGCGGTGGGAGGGCAGAGGAATATGTTTTAACCCACTTTTCTCATTAGCGAGCCGCAAAAAGTTCAATTAATGAAACCAAAAAAATCTCCAAAGTCATTTTTGGATGCACTAACTTACGTTTTAGGGGAAGTTGCCCCTCCCCCCCAAAATCTTCAGATTGTAGAGTTAATATGTCCACATTGGGAGCCAAGTTCACGCGGTACTGCATCCAAATACCGCGAGGACAGAGGATAGCAACCTGATTCTGACATCAGTCATATGTCTCCATGTTTTCAGCGTGTTCAAAGATGCTGCAGTGAACAACTAAAAGCAAATGTAATTTAGCAGCACTGTTGTCTCCCCGTGTCTGCATGGGGTTCTTATGGATACTCGACTATCCTTTCACCATGAAAAAGACAGGTATGATAGGTTTGATACTCCTCCTGCTTGTGCCTCTGATTTAGGAAAAATAACTGAAGTTGGTCTCTGGGTGCTGCAGTTGCTCATTACTCCTGTACAAAAGGATGGGTTAAATGCAGCGAATACATTTCATGATATGCATGCACAATAACAAATGCTTTCTAGTTTTTTCTGGTTCTCATTACATCACTCTTCCTGTGGTATCCACTTGCCGCTCCAGTATTAATCTGAACATTTTATTCTTCACTTTTAAGGTCCTCTCAGATCTGCCCTCAAGCTGTACAGCCTATATCTTTTAGCCTTTTTGAGTCAACGCAAAGTTTTATATCCTCAAGCAGGGACCTTTGGCTCTTTCAAAAGACAAGGCTCAAGGAAAAGGGTGACCTGGCTTTGGCCATCAGGGCCCTTTGGCTTTGTAAGCCCCCCCCATGGGCTCAGACTACCATCACCCTTTAAACCACATGATGGACACTTTCAAAACTGCTTGGGTTATCTTTTCAGTTGTTTAATCTATTGTTTTTTTTATCTCCTATCCTTATGCTTAGGAGATGGTTTCTATGAAATGATGTCTTTAAAAATAATCTCATTTTTTAACTGTTGACACTTTTTTGTGTTTTAAAAATGTAGGATACATAAATTCCATTTATTTTTCAGACATTTATCTCACATACCACAAAAATAAGAGGTAGAAGCCATGGCTGGCTGGAGATAAAAGACAGACAAAGACCATCTGGGATTACTTTATTTAAACCCTTTAAAAATCAGTCAGAATTAGGTGAGCCATCACACAGATGTGTTATCGAGTCTATGCAGTAGAAAAAAAACCCAACAACCTAACTTAACAAAATACATCTCCTTAAGAAATAAATGCTGTCACTACATCTGACCAGATCTTTTCCACTCATCTCTGTATACAGCTAGAATCCTTCAAATCCTCAATAAATTAAAGGAACATTTTCAATACCCCCCCTCCCCAGAAACGCCCTTCCATAAAACTCAAGCACATTAGTGTAGGCACTTGTTTCATCACCTCAACACTGCACCATGAGTGCGAGACGATGTGGTTGTACTGTAGCCTGGTGTTGAAGGGTCCCAGTCTGAGACGCAATGTACTTAGCACCAAATAAGGATGTCCAGGGCTTATTTACCAAAGCCAACCTGCTATGTTGAGCAAGCGGGTCTGTGGTGAATTCATCATGCTTTCCGTACAATTATCGGTTCTGGTGCTTCAGATCGTCTCAGCTCCCACTGAGAGATAGAGAGAGAGAGAGAGAGAGAGAGAGAGGATGACATTTTTTTCCAGCCTCGGCTGGGGAGTCAGACGTTTTCGCTGACTGGTGTTGTGAGCACAGCCAGCTCTTCTGTCAGCACTTTCCTCTCCTTCATCTTTACGCGCATAGCCTCCATTAGCTGGCCAGCAGAGGGGATCTGCAGGGGAGAGGGAAGGGGATGGATGGAGAGGGGGTTGGAGGTGGAGGTAGAAGGGTTAGGGAAAATGAGGAAAATACAGTAACACACCACTGCTGAGAAAAGATGACAGCTTTTCAAAGATCTGTTTGCTGGTGTGTAAATGAGACAACAAAAGCTTCTGTTGGGCCTGCACACCTAAGAACTTCCCGGGGACTGTCCATGTTCTACGTTTTAGTAGACCACTTCTCAAACTCTACTGTACAGCATAAGTCTCTAGAACCAAAATAATTTACTTTTTCTGCCAGCTGTGTTATTTACTGATGAGTGGTAATCTATGATTTTAAAGCATTAATTATATGTGTGGCCATGGTAGCTTAGTGGAAGAGTGAGTGCTTCGAGAACTGATAAGCCAGATGTTGCAGGTTTGAACCTACTATGGAGCATCAGGAAGGGCATTTGGTCTTAAACCCCATGCTCCATATAAGCCCGTGTCTGCCCCCACAACATGGCCACTAACTGTGACATAAGAATGGACCTCAATTATAATGTGGAAGAAATCATAGCCATTCTTACATATGCACTCTTTAGTTCCTTTAAACCATTTGGTTCCATCCAGGATCCAGCATTTTGTCTCCATGCTTGTTCCCTTAGTGGTGGGTGAATAAACCATTCACAGATGGAAAGAGAGTGAGTGACAGAAGGCAGGCTTCACCTAAGAGGTCTGGCTAATTTTGTTTTTCCAGCGAATTGACACAAGGACTTTTTGGTGATTAGGGCAGGGGATCAAAGGAAAATATAAATACTGTATTGGCCATAAATATTCACATCTACTACACACAGTCTGTTACAGGAGCCATGGAAACAAATTTCCTCCCTGAACGATGAGATGAGAAGAGGAGATTGGACTCATATATCAGGAAAAACTTTTGCGTTTCTTCCCCCGCTCCCCCTTAAATCAGATCGTATGTTTACTTAACCATATACAATGAGGTAGGCTGACACAAGTATGACATGCTGCGCTGAACTCTAGAGTTAACTACAAATGACTAAATAAACAGAAGGCAACAAAAAGCAAACTTCTCTTCATTAGTGAATAGGGGCCGGGAAGTGCTGTGTGTGTGTGTGTGTGTGTGTCTGTGCTCATACAGGGATACAGTCCCTGCAGCACTGGGTGCATCAAACACACAGCCCTGTTCCTTGGAGAACCGCTACACTGCTGCAGTTACTGCTGAGACATCTCCCTCCGCTTGTCCTCTTGAGATCTCGCATGCACACACGCGCGCACACCCACCCACGTGCGCGCGCGCACACACACACACACGTGCACACACACTTATACACACACAAGCTCCTAATCAGCTATCTTCACTTACAGCCACTAACTAAGCAAACAAACTCAATAAAATAGAGACACAGCCACAACAGAAGACTCTAAGGACCAACTGAGTGGGAGACTAGATCATTAAAAGCACTGATATGGGAAAATCATCAGAGTAAACAACACTAACAGGTAAACATGGTCTACATCTTCATAAAACTAATGTCTGCATAGGAGGCACATTTACCTTGCTCACAAGAAATCACAGACAAACAGTCTTTGTGGAAGCAAAGACTTCCTTCTAAGGCTTTGCCCACCTTGTCAAATGTTACAACACATGGTAAGAAGGGGCTTTCTGGAATCTTCCAGGAGAGGATGGTGGTTAATGGCCGCCAGATATTCACTGTAGGAGGGCCCTTATAATTCTCCGGTTTCAGACATGCACATGCATATTTATGTAGATGTACTGTAGGGCCAAGCAGCAGCAAACACGCAAAGACCCAAATGGCATAAGGTAGACCATCATTGTCTCTCATGTAACTACAACCTTTGCTGATGAACTATGCCCACCAGCACAGTCTTAGGCAAGCTGTGATACAGCTGCCATACCAGATCCCCTGGGTTCCTGAAGGCAGCACTAGAGACCGGAGCTAATGTTATGCTACAGCTGATTTAGCTGTCCCCTTTGGCAGAGCAAGCCAGCACGAGCACTAAGCGACGTGCCCTCTGTTCTGCAAGAACCGCTGTCCCCTTTGGCAGTGCTATAGTGGCGAGCATTAAGCTAGGCTACCTCACTGGTATTACTATTCAACAGGCCCTGCAGATCAGACCTTTTGTCTGGGTGTGCTTTCATAAACATGCCTGGGTGGTGAACTGACATGTTAAGCCACTGACACTGACAGTGTGAGTATGTGTGGGTGAGTATGGGTGAGGGGAGTGTGCAAGCAAAAGGTGTTTTTACAATCCAATTAAATGACATTGGTATTCTATGGCCCGGGGCGCACCTTGAGGCAGGGAATGGCTGAACGTTACAACACTCCAGTGACTACTGTCTAGTAAGTGGCATTACGAACAGCAACTTTTCCTTAACCGATCGATGAGCCCTGCCTTTTCTTCTTTGTCACTCAGAACAGGTAAGTGCAAGTGTTTCAAGGGCCCAATTTGTGGATGGATGTAGAGGTGTTGTAAGGGTTGATATCTAAATGACAGAGCAGAATCGGATGAGAGCAAGGGAGTCAGACAGGCTGAGAGAGGTATGCAACATATTGCATTTAAAAGTACATGATCTGCATAAGTGTACATGTATGCCTGATATGCAAATAAGGATGCTTTGCAGGAAGAACAGACCCCCCAACGCGCAAACACACACACACACACAGACACACACACACACACACACACACACACACACACACATGTGCGAGCAACAATACCATTGCTTTTAGTTAATTGGCTATAACAAACTCTTTCTTTTTTAACATTACATTAAATTACAGGTATTTGGCAGATGCTCTTATCCAGAGCAACGTACGTCAAGTGAGCAGTTAGGGGTTTAGTGTCTTGCTTAAGGACACCTCGACAAGCTGTGTGCAGGACCAGGGATCGATCCTGTAACCTTCCGATCGCCAGGCGACCACTCTACCCACTGAGCTATATCGCCGAGGGACCATGAGCAGCTTTTTACATCAATGTCACCATCCAATGCACCGCACCCGAATATAGCTTCAAGCTGATTCACATCTGCAGTCCCAGCATGTCTTTTTGATGGTGGGAGGAAACCAGAGCATTCTGAGAAATCCCACACAGACACAGGGAGAACATGCAGACTTCACACAGAAGTCCTGGGACAGGATTTGAACCAGGACCTTCTTGCTGTGAGGCAACATTGCAAACTGCTGTGCCATCCATTGTTTATCACAATGCCCAAAAAGGGCACCATGAGTTGGGAAAACCCTATTTAGATTAAATCTCTTCACCAATTATTCTTCAATAATAATCTCCTTTATAAGGACAGTGCATGTTAATGGTACGAGATGATAGGGAGAATAGATGGGTTGTATGGTTTGGAGACAGCAGCACTGACAAAAAGACAGAAGGTGGAGCTGTAGGTTGTAGAGTTGAAGATGCTAAGATTTTTGTAGGGAGTGACAAAGGACATGATAAGGAATGAGTATATTAGAGGGACGGCTCAGGTTGGATGGCAAGAATAAGATGATTTGGACATGTGCAGAGGAGAGATGCTGGGTACATTGTGAGAAGGGTACTGTATAAAGAGCTGCCGGGCAAGCGAAAAAGAGGAAGACCGAAGCGTTTACAGCTAGGATGAGGGAGGAAATACAGGTGGCTGATATGACAGAGGAAGATGCAGAGGACAGGAAGTGATTAAAACAGATGGTCCACTGTGGTGGCCCCTAACAGCAGCAGCCCAAAACAGCAGTAGACTACTAGTATTAGATAGGGATATTAATTAACATCTAAAATTAAACACACCACATTTAGCCACCTGGCTAGTTTTCATCTGTTGTCCCAAGCAATAAGGGATTTAGCATCTAGCTCAAGGATACTGTGATGTGCTTTCTGAAGGAACCGGGGCTTGAAACACCAATCCTCCAATTACTAGATGACCACTGTACCTGCTGAGCGATATCGCCTGAAATAGGTGTTATTTACCTTTCCAGTGTAAAATAAATTCTAGTTTTAGATTTATGTAGCTTATAAAAAATTAGATCTTCTAGGACAGAAAAGCTTTAAGCTTTTGTGAAAACATAAATGAAATCTCTCATCGGTGGTTGTTTACCGAAAGTTGACTGGAAATCAGAGTAGTTCCACGTTTTGATTTACGGCCATCGACCCACACCATCGTTGGGTATGAAAACAATACTGTCACTCTGGCGAGGACATGCGATGACCTGCTATAACTTTTTCTCTCATTTTTGGTCCCCCAGAGATATAGACCGTCTCCAATCTAGGCCACTATTCAAGGTAACACAGGAGTAGTTGTACTTTTTATGATCACAGAGGGAGGGGGAAAAAACAGCTCTCTGATCTTTGATCTTCTCACTTTTGTTTGAAAATCAAATTTATCAAAACAAGGGAATAACAACAACATGATAAAGAGGAAAAAAGGCAGGAACACAAAGGCACCCTACTAAAGAGTCTTGCATTTGATTATATTCGATAATGAATATGTCACATTTGCAAAGAGGGGCTCAGGTAAGGAAATCACCAAAGCACCGACAAGCCTATTCTTCTCTCTCCTCCAAGTAATTACCTACTCCTGCAGCAGAGCAGATCCCTCTCTCTTCTCCCCTTTAGGCCACTAGAGACTTATATGAAAGGGAATTGGACACTTGGGGCCACAGATACAGTAATTAAAAATCTCTCCCTTTCTTGATATGTTGTTTGGAAACATCAGGTCTGCGTGCAATGTGTATTTGTTAGGGATCTGACCTAAATACACCCTAGATTAAACATAGGAATGCACAGGGTCTTCCTTTCAGGTTCCTACTCATTAGGTGTTGAAACAGGGTGATCCAGACACAATCAGTGGTTTAAATATAGCAAGGTGATATCCATACAAAAGAGATGCAACCTTTAGGAAGAGCTCGGCTCTCAAGAGCACACACCTGATTAACAGTGTGGCTTCAGGGCCACGGTACACAGTACTGAGAAGCAGGTTAAGACCAACAATGGCTGCTTCGCCTGCGGCAAATTCCCAGTGAGTAAGGAGAGAGTGGAAAACATGTCTTGCTATGTTTTATCAGCAGCACACTGGGGAAAGTCAGCAATCTACTCAGCCATACGTCTACAGTCATCTTTTTTTCCAGACATATTCACATCTATTCAGGTCTGGATAGGGTTAGACATACATCTAAGGCTAAGTATTCAGCGAAGAAAGCTATACTTTCATCATCAGCTTGCTGTTCTGAGCCCAATTCAAGACAGAAAGGCCATGGTGATTCAAGGCACTGCCCCCCTGGGTCCACTGGAAAGATCAGACTGGCGGCAACCTTGCAGCACCCGTGTAATGGCGGAGCTTATTCACTTAGCTTGTAACCATCTATGTGGTCCCAGGAATGTACAGTTTGCCGTCTCAAAGTGCCATTAAGGTTTTAGTAATTTCCTGGCCAAGGCAGAGGATTAGATAAAGTCACCAGCCAAATTAGCGCTTTCTATTCATGCAAAGTATGAGAAGTAAATACAGACTAGGTCACGCTGTGCTTTAGTACACAACAATCCCACCAGCCGTATCCCCGTGGGGCCGACTGGTCCCCACCGCTGCTCCAGTGACACATTTACAGTACAAAGGCTCGGTTTGAGTCCCCGGCACGTACACATGCACACACGTGAGAGCAAGAAAGAATGGCTGATTTAATTAGCCCGATCATTAAACGAGGCTTAATTAGAGTCACTTTCCTTCAGAGGGAAGAGTGGAACTTGGAGCTGTTCCTTGTCATTACAGGATAATGAGCCACACAACACTACCCCTCACCCTGCCAGCGTCAACAACCCAAAACCTTCTCGCTGCACGGGGAAATGTGAGGCACGTGCCTTTGATATATTTAACTCCCATGTTATAGTCTATGTCGTACCCTGTGGGAGCGCTGCATAGCAGGAAGATTTATGTGAGGGCTTGAAGAAAAGCGACAAGACTTTTGGCTCCGATTACAACAAAACTTATCGTTTTTTTTCTCCCCACGTCCTCAGTTAACTCTCATCCCGATATACTCCCAAGTTCGAGGTTTTGAAAACATGGAAATAGAAGGAGATGCCGACGTGTGATATTGCCTGACGTTGAGTTATTTCAGCAATTTGGTGCGTCTGTGACAACAGCTGATGCGTTTCTTAGCTCAAGCATGGCTCTGCTACTATATTAATGTAACGTTCGGTTGTTTGTTATGGTCAGAAGCCTGATAAGAAGTGAAGCGCGCCGCCTTGTACGTCTCCCTAGAGTGTGATCTGGGGGTATAACCCACCACTGAGCATCACTGCACACCAGTAAAGCAAACTATTGTCCTCTTATGAGGCACCAACGAAGTCAATGACTTTTTAAACGTTATGTGCGAGTTGTGCATGTGTGTGTGTATAAAAACCAGTGTGAAAAATGATCTAGAGGCAATGCGTATGTTTATGTGTGTGCACGTGTGGATGCTCTCACACACACCCCTGCTCATTATCGGTCAGCAGCAGAAGCCAGTCATTTCCCTGTCTTCATAAAGACTTAGCCCATTAAAGTCTACCTCCAGTCAATAATTAGGACTCCACAAATAAACCAGATGCAATTAAATCGATGCTTCCCTGGGTCGGGCCAGTACCTCATGGCCCACACGGACACTCCATCTTCAGCACTGGCCTTATTCATAGTGGGTTGTGGTGGGGCTGTAGAGACACCCCCCCACACCCCAGTTGGCTCATGATTATTAGACATTCCCGTCTCTGGGTCCTGGCTTGCAGAAGTGCTGCCTGTGGTGGCTCTCTACTGAGAGACATTTCATTAACTCACCAGTAGAGGTGAGAGAGTAAGAAATGAATGCAATGTTTCATTTGGTTTTGAGTGGACATGTGGGGCAGCAGTTAGAGGGGGCTTTGGAAATCTGCACTAATGCCCTGTTGTACATAGACAGGGAGGGAGCTGTAACTTTGGCAAACACACAGATGAGACAAACACACACCAGCA
>OMLC01010132.1:3315-19308 GCA_900302585.1 Regalecus glesne | reverse complement strand
ATCTCTTGCTAGTGTGTACAATTTGTAATTTTACTTCCTATGACTCAAACTCAGTATAAAGGAGTCCCTGTGACAATGGCTCATGCAATAGGAAATGGAAAACACCACAACACGTCATGATTAAAACCTGCGTGATTGACTTTCGCTGGCTCTTGGTCATTCCAGCACTGTTCACTTACCAAGGGCTGATTTCAAGACTTTTAGAAACAATGGTAATGGCAAATAGAAATTAACCTTCATGAAACCAGTGAAACAGTATAGTTGTATTCAAGTTTATCATTATCAAATGATTGATACAAAGATGAAGTTTTGGATAGTGAAATGTTTTGAGAATTTAAATGAAGCAAGAGAGATAACGTACACTAATACAATAATATTCCGTCTACTTTCTCTGCTTCGCTTTTTGTCTTCACAACCCCCGTCCCCCCACCCTGTAGCTGTAAGTAAATTCTAGTACAGGAGAATCAGGATGAAAAGATGGCAGCCATGCTGTTACCAACGGGTCCTGATGGCTTGCGGCGGTTCACTCACGAATCCTTGGCTGCCATTGAGCAGAGGATTGCGGAGGAGCAGGCCAAGAATGCCAAGGATTACCAGGAGGATCTGGGGAACGTGGAGCTGCCCAAACCCAGGGCCGACCTGGAGGCAGGCAAGCAGCTGCCACGCATCTATGGTGACATCCCAACAGGACTTGTTGGGGTACCATTGGAAGACATTGACCCTTTTTACTTCAAGAACCAGAGGGTAAGGATTTATTTCCCTTTGTTTTTGCGTCTCTATGGAGGAATGAGTGGTGTTGGTATAAGTGTTGGCATTTCAGAAGAGCATTTCTGTGTGTGTGTGTGTTTGTGTGTGTTTCTGTGTTTTTGTGGGTTTTTGGGCGACTGATTCATCTGCATAGGCATGTTACTGCATATGCACATTACCTCCTCCCTCAAGAGCCACTGAAAAAACAAGCGCAACTTATTGTTTTGGGTTGCAAAGACAAAATCCAGTACACAAATTATAATTGGGCCAGAGCAACATTTTAAATATCATGTAGGTCATCTTGTATTGGGATAAAATGCAGATATTGTCATATTATGACAATATTTTGTGGTCCAAATTAATGAAATCCAGAATCTATTTCACACAAAGTAAGCTCTGAAATATTAGAGAGATATTTTGATACATCCTGTAAAAACTCTGAACCCCTAACTGCTCCCCGGCCACTGCAGCTGCTCACTGGTCCTATACAATAGGATGGGTTAAACAAAGAGGACAGATTTCATTGTAAGAATACAATGATCAAATAAAATGGCTTTTCTATAGGACTAGTTGCAACAAGTAAAATGAACTATATTTAAATTAGTAATAACTTCGCAAACACTCTAATTGTTTATTTGAAAGAATCACATTTTAGCTTTATTGGAAACTAAGGGAGCAGTCCACAGACAGCTTTGAGTATCCACTTCCACAACATGGTGAGGTTAAGTGACCATAGTTTTTCACTGTTACATAACAGAGAAATACCAAGACTATTCAGCACTTTCTGACCAAACGCCTTCCCTTAGATTGAAGAATAAATATGTCTGTGTTTTGTATCATTTATCGAGACAGAGACTGCTTGTTATGGGAGATTGCCTTCAGAGCCTTACAAAGCCACAATTAAGTCTTACAGGTTTGCCTGTTCATTTTATTCGTAAGGCTTAATCTGGCTTTTTTTCAAGCCTAAATAACGCTTTTGGAATAGAATGTTGTTGGAGAAATAGAAACATTGTTCAAAGTAACATAATGACCAAATGAGAACCGCTTTTACCATTTGATTTGATTTATGATTTATGCATGGGAATTGCCCTAGTATTCAAAAAGCTTTTGTCCATCATTATTTGAATAAATCATACTCAGAAAATATCAGTGGAGTAAGCATTAATTTAACTTGTCAGAATGAGGATTTTATTCACTATCTTAGTCCACTATTTTCTACATCGATAGTTCAAAAAAAAAGTTCATCTGCAGTATCATTGAGGATTTGATTCTTAGTTATGGAAAAGCTGTTCCCGTTTTTAAAAAAATGAAATAAATTCATCCCCTTTTTTCCCCTACCCGAATTCCCTGAGTTGCCTACTGCTGGGTCAGTCTCTTTGATACCCCTCTAAAACGTCGATAGGAAGGAGGAAGTCGTAGCATGTGAGTCCTCTAAGTCACATGATGACTAGCCCTCACTATTTCACACATCAGGGTCTCGCAGGGAAAGCACAGTGCTTGGCTGTCAGAGGAGAATGAAGCAGAATATTTTCCCTTCACTTAACCAAGAGGCCTGGACGACCTAGAGGGGAACACTAGAAAACCTCGAATCCTTTATCCAACCTAACCCTTATACCCATGTGAGGCTTAGCCAATGATGCCCCACTAACTTTGGACCTCCGGCCGTTACTGGGAGGTGCCTGTTTAACTGTTGCTAAATGGTTAGTCTCAATAAACCTCGTCTACGAGGAGCAACAATGTATATTAACCAACCTCTGATGAAGAATTGATCTACTTGTTTCTTTTATTGGAGATTATCAAATGCTTTATGATAAAACTACAATCAGGATTTGTGAAAATGAACACATTAGTAAAGCCTTAAGATGAGTCAGGGTTTTTTTTTCAAGCCAAGTGGCCAAGTAGCATTTGAGAACAGTCAGCTGGGCTCAGCATCATGCAAAAGCGCCTCTTTAGACCTCTTTGTGGATCCTCAAATGGGATTACTAAGTTTTGATTTGCAGAGTCGGCAGATCAAGCCTCTGCCCATTAATGGCCCGCTTATAGAGAGACTGGAAAAAAAGGACGTGGCAGGCATTCTCAGGGTCTCTTTGTTTTGGCATGTGTTGCACTGCTGGATAGGAGGATTATCCAAAGACGAATAAATATTTAAATAAATGCCACATCTGTTCGGGAAAGGTTCAGCCCACTTTGGAGTTGCCTTCATTATTTCAGCCAGCCTTGCCCTCCCTAGCTCACCGTTTTCACGGAGACAGCACTGCCCACAATGGATATGAAAGCAGTTGTAGGATGCAGTAAGAAACTCAACACAGCAGCTTTATTGTCAACTCTTCCCCGGCGAAGAAATGATCTGATCTCATACTTAACTTACACTCTTATACCTATTGACATGTACTATGAAACAGTTAGTTATTTATTAGTTTTTTATAAGCATGTGATTTATTTTTACACTGACATCATGTAGTATCATGTAAAGATCCTCTTAATTTCACCCCCAAAATTGGGTGAAATACTGTTACAGCCAGTGTAGAGCCTTCTGGAAATATTGATGAACTGGTGTGGGTGATGTCCATGTGGTGTCCATGTGTGATTTTTTTTCTCTCACTAATGTGTTGTATCTTTTCTGTTTTCCCTGCAGACTTTTATAGTACTTAATAAAGGGAAGGCGATCTTTCGATTCAGTGCCACGTCTGCGCTTTACATTTTCTCCCCATTCCACTTCATCAGAACAATTGCCATAAAAGTTCTAGTCCATTCATATCCTTTCAGATGTCTACCACAGGACAATGTCTGTGTCTGCTGCCTTTGCCAAAATCACAGCTGAACACTACATAGGATGTAATAAATGGTCATACCAAATATTGTATAAAATAATGATATAATTTATTGTGGGAAGCAAGCTTTTGGTTGTTCTTCCTTTGATTCTATTTCTTTGTTTCTATGTCACTTTAATGAATTTGGTGATGAATACCATTAATTAGATTAGGGATAATGCAATAATGTCTCACGATCATTACCAGAAAAAACCTGATGGAAAAACCCTGATTGTGAGAAGAGTTTT
The DNA here is from genome assembly GCA_900302585.1 of Regalecus glesne. Taxonomy (NCBI): domain Eukaryota; kingdom Metazoa; phylum Chordata; class Actinopteri; order Lampriformes; family Regalecidae; genus Regalecus; species Regalecus glesne. Next base: position 15,503 of record OMLC01010132.1, on the reverse strand, counting down.
TTTACTTTAGTTTTGTACAGATGATGTTAACGGTTATGGTTTGCACAAAGCTGAATGTTGTTTTTTAGATATATAGGTATAGCTTAGCTTACGTTGGGGATACATTTCAAATGAAACATTTTTGTGTGTTTTCAGCTCAGCAGTAGTGATGATAGGAAAAACTGTCTGCATGTCAGGAAAGCTCATTGGAAAGACAACCCCCCTGAAAAAGTTCTTTGTGAGGTCCAAATTTAAGGGAACACGAAAGTGCTGAAGCCATTCTCTTCATCCCACAATGCCACATAAGCCAATTTGCAATATCTCCCCTGCCCTCCATAGGACTCTATTGAATTTTTTCCCATAGTCCCATTTTTTGAAACAGTCTTTGTAATGTTCCTCCCTGGCATTGCAAACCCAATCCGCTGACATCACTCTTTTAATCTCCAAAATGAAATAAGAGCAAGGAGATTTTACATCATGTGATGGCTGCCTATCAGTTCTCAGAGTCCTTTGCATGCAGGAGGGACTGTCTATCTTATCTATTTAGCTACTGTGTCTCTTTTGTGATATGGATTACAAAGCTGCTGGTATGGGACACTTGTGCTTTTATGAGACATTAAACATGGAGTATTATCTTCCACAATCCTCTGCAGCAGGGGAGAAATATAGTGAATCATTAAAACGGTTCCCCCGTGAACCATATTTGATTTTGTCATCCATGATTTTGTCTGCTATCAGAATAAACAATAGAAAGAACAAAATACAAAAATGTTGACATTGAATTAAATGACCAAGTAATGTTTAAAGTTAAATGCTGTGAAATTAGCAGGTTATGGTGGATAAGGCAGTTTTCCTGTCAAGTTTTGTGTTGCATGTCAACCTCAGCTCTTGGTCCAATGGAGCTTTGTGCTTTTGTTTCATTCATCCATAGACTAGCTGAATGATATCAATATTCTAGCTTGTTGTTGAACTGAATTTGCTGATGCTTATCTTCATTATTTTATATAATCTTTGCTGTAATTCTTTTGGGATGCATGGGGCTCATTCACAATCATCGTATGGTAAATTTACTTTATTCTCAATGAAAGTGATTAAGGCTGCCTCCCCCTTTTTATGTGGTTTGTTTTGTCAAAATCAAACTCTAAATATATATTTTCTAAGTTTTTTCCTTAACCCGTTTCACATTGTTCAGCCTGTTCATAATGTGCACTATATTGACCAACTGTTGTTTCATGGCCATGTCTGATCCGGCACCATGGACCAAGTACTTGGAGTAAGTATGCAGTTTACCTCTTGTATGTTATCAGGTCATAAAGTAGATCTTAAGGCTAAAAAATTAAAACTGTGCTACGTTTGTTCCAATTTTGAGCCCTGCCAGGGTTTGTTGCTTTGTCAATCGTGATTGGAGAGTCATTTGGCATGTAAGTATAGGAGGCACGTAATACTGCATTCAGAATGGCACATGATGAATGTAGCAAATGCATGTGATGTTATAATTCATGGCTGCCTCAAAAGCTTCAAAAGCATTACACTGTCTCACTGACAGTAATACATGCCATGGCCAAGCTGTTTTCATTATAATGATTCATAGTTGTTCTGTAGCATGCACCATACCATCTGCATTGCCAAGGAGAAAGATCTTTAACTTGCTTATACGTGCTTCTGAACCAGTCTAAAAAAATCAGTGCTTATGATTGTTGTGTGTAATGAGCCAGACACGGGAACTTCTCTCACATTTCATTAACTTACTTATTCAGGGCAATAAATGAAAAACATCTTCAAGGACACAACTTGTTCACAGCCCACAGTTTAAACAACTTATTCAATGGTTAACAAAGCTGGTACAATTCGTTTTATACGTGAATTAGTTGGGATTGAGTTAGTCTCCCTTTACTTAATTAAGAATGACCTATTTTTGCTATTGTAGTTGGTATAAAGAAGAGTGGGGGCCGCGGTACCTCAGGGGTAGAGTGTATGCTTTGGGATCTGATGAGCCAGAGGTTGCGGGTTCGAACTCACCCTGGGACATCAGAAAGGGCATCTGGCCTTAATCTCCCAAGCTCCATCTAAGTCTATGTGCACCCAAAAATGTGGGGACTAATCAGGACATGTAAAACAGACCTCTCAGTTGGCATAAAGAAAAATATAATTTGTGGGGGACTTTAAAAAATCATTTTAATTGATTAAACTATGGAAGATTTGCACAGCATGTGGTTTTTCATAGTTTAACTAGACTCTGTGTCCTGCAAAAGTACACAGCTGGTTCAAAACATCACTGCAGAAAGTGAATAATAGATAACTCATTTGTGATTCAATGCCTCATACTTTCATACCCATACGTTGACCAGTGTAAACCCTTCATTCTATTGACTGTGATTGTGCTTTAAAATTAAAATGATCAAATCATATCTTGCACTTCTCAAATACCATCTAAATAATAGCATATTTTACATTGTTCATCTTCGCTAATATTTCATTAGTAGTTTATTTGTATTTTATTTTTCAGGTATACATTCACTGGAATTTACACATTCGAGTCAGCAATAAAGATATTAGCAAGAGGATTCTGTGTAGGACCATTCACCTTTCTGAGGGACCCATGGAATTGGTTGGATTTCACTGTCATTGTTATGGCGTGAGTATAACTAAACCACTGATAGTATAGCTATAGAGATTTTTTCCCTTTCATTTTGTGTAAACAGATTAGCTGTCACAATTTTATACACATATTACAAGATGAGCCTCGGATATCTTACCCACATTCCCTGTCCATGGTGCTGAAAACACCTGCTGCATTGCATTCTCTGTCATTTCAAGAAAAAAGAGCAAGATGTACTTTACTAGTCCCCGAGTGGAAATTCATCCACTGCATTTAACCCATCCTAGCATGTAGCTATGAGCAGGGAGTAGTCGCTATGCAGCCCTCGAGGACCAACTCTAGTCCTTTCCTTTTGTCTCAGTCAGGGGCACAGGTATAAGTATTGACCTGGCGCACATGTCAAGTCAAGTCAGTTTTAGCTCTATAGTCCATTATCCGAAACTAGAACTTATTATTTGTGGGCATCCTGCCTTAGACCCTTGCATTGGATGAAGAACATCTCTGTAAAAAAAAAACTCTACCAAAGAGCAAAAAATTGGAAGAAACAACAGGGAGCACAACAGGCAAGGGGTCTTTGTCTCAAGATGGACAGATATGCAATAGAGGTTGTGTATACAAAATGAAACTTAATTTATTACAAGCCTTGATACTGATGTTTGTTGTGTATGTTCAAGTTTAACTGTGAGATGTACAGAAGGACAAATACTTCCCAGAAATTATTCCATGACAAATGACTCCCATTTATCTAGCATGAGTGTTTGGCAAATTTTGCTGACATCTGTTGAACAACTTCCAAGGCTCTACTTGGAAATCGGCTGAAAAAAGCAAGATGCTTTCTTTTGACACATTAACCTAGTGGGGAAGAGACTATGCATCATTTGACAAACCACAATCAATGATCAGATGGATTGTATGTTTCACATGAAACCCTGATTAGAACCTTTGAAAAAATGTCAAAGGTTCTAATCAGCTTTAAGAGGTTCTCATATTTAATGTGAGGAAGCCTCATAAAGCTGTTTTTTCCAAAGCTGGGATACCAGAGCTCTGTATCTGAAACTTTAGAGATATCAATGCTCACTTTCCACTGCTATTTACCAGGCATGATTAGTTTTGAAAATGGGGAGGCTCTTAAGTCATCTACATATGTTGATATGTTCACTCTCACATGCTACCATGCAGACCAGTCACCACTCATTGAGAATAGTCTTTGGGAAGAAAATAAACCTGATACTTTTGTCCATGTTGGTTTGAGACAGCCAAAAATCACTTAATTCACAGAATAAGGACATGGAGATTGTGGAATGCAGTGTTGATGTAGAAATTATAGATAACTCTTCACCCTCCCTTTGTATAGGCTGGTTTAGAAATTGCATGGGGTGACTCGTGAGTCTGATGTGTCCATACAAAGTATCAAATTAACCTTTTTATTTTTCTGCTCAACCATTAATTATTCATATTCTCAGTTGTCAGGAGAAATTACTAATAGTAATATGTATGTTTTAAATTCTTATTTACAATGGTCTAGTATTTGCAAAGTGACCATGGCTAGTCATCTTGTAATGGTGATTTCAAGCACCATGACCTATAATCCTATTTGTGGAGGTCAGAGATATGCGTGTCATTATTCAGTGCTCATGGTCCAGGTGGGGGATTAGACAGGTGACCTATTTGTGCAGCTTTGCTGTTCAGTATCAATCATCTCAATAGGGAATTTACATTGTTTGGAAACAGCAGGATAAAAAGAGTCTTACTGTGCATAGTTATGCTAACTACCTAGTAAAACTCACTCACCTCAATTATTCATTTGTTGTGGAGCCTGCTGGCTGATGTAGCTAATGCATCATCTATCTGTTCTCATTAACTCAAAACCCCAAGTGATTGTTGTTTTATCACCTTTCTCTGTCCACCTTAACTGTTTAGCCTTAGGAAATTCTAAAACTATAAAGTGAATTGTTATCTTTCCATAGCTGGGTCTAAGGTCATATTGCTAATAATGTATGAGTAAGACTCAATAATAAAACTAGTTAAGTTGACTCTAAAGTCTTAATAAAAATAAATTATTATTTCTATTGAAAAAAAAAACATTCAATAAATTTAATTTGGTTATAACTTTAAAAAAATCATGTATGTTGCATAAAATAATCATATATCATTAGTTCCTTTCTGTTTGTTTTAATATGTCAGTTTTCAAACATTACTAGTTTCATTTTTCTATTTCCAGGTATGTGACGGAATTTGTAGACCTCGGAAATGTCTCTGCATTACGAACATTTAGAGTACTTCGGGCACTGAAAACCATCTCGGTTATCCCAGGTAAGAGAAGAGCTGTGAAAATGTCATCTACCTGAGGGTGATGTAGGGACTGTGAGGGCTGTTCAAGATTCACAATGGATCCTCCTTGTCTCACTTACAAAAGCTAGATGATTTCTGTTTCATACCTTATACATGCCATTACTCAGTATTTAACAAGTTTTTTTTACAATTCTTAGACTGAAAGAGATGCTTTGTCATTTCATTTACCCACAAAAATTCTGTTATCAAGAAACAAAACTAATTTTGACTTGGAAGTGAGCTCTTGCCTTTCACCCTGATTAGTGCAAATTTAGATTGCTCCCCCCAAAAATTGCCTTTGTTTACCTCTCCACAAAGCATATCAGTTCTGTTTCCAGCCATGCTTGTATTCAGACAGTCATGATCATTTGTCATATTGAACACTTCTATCCCAGGACACTAAAACTTCATTTGAGTGGAGTAGTGATTGATTGATTGATTGATTGATTGATTGATTGATTGATTGATTGAGATATTGATTGAGACACTTTATTATTATTGTAGGCATACAATGAAATTATTTTTGGTCACTCAGAAACTAGCAGCAATAGCAAAATTAAATAAAAATGAGATCAATAATAAAGAGAAGAAAAGTAAGGTTAATAAACAAGATGAATATAATGAGGTAGCATTCTCTATATCAAATAAGGCACTTGGATGAGCTAAGTAAACAGTGACAGTGCAGTATAAAAATAAATTGTCTAACAAATGTGTCTTCTATTTGTATATAATACATAAAAGGCACTTGTGCATGGTAAAGACCTCCATCCTCAACAGCTACAGGAGGTTGTTGGGTGATGAAGCCACAGCTCTGGGCAAGAAGCTGTTCTTCATTCAGTCTTCTAGTTCAGGTTTCAATGGTCCTATATCTCTTCCCTGATGGCAAGGAAACAAACAAACTGTCCTGGGTGGGTTGGATCCCTACTGATGTTGCTCACCTTCTTATATAGATGGCTAGTATACACTGTAACCAGGTTTGGGAGCACAGTTCTCACAATTATCTGTGTCATTTTTACCACCCAGACCAATTCCTTCCAGTTTTTGGCAGTGCAGCTGTCATACCACACCGTGGGACAGTAGCTGAGGATACTCTCTATGGTGCTTCTGTAAATGTTTACTGTGAGCGGAGAGGGAAGTTTGAGGTTTTTGATTTTCCTTAGGAAGAAAAGCGTCTGGTGAGTTTTCTTCACCAAGTGGGAGGTGTAAAGAACTATTTGAGAACTTTTATTATTTGGATTCCCAGGAATTTGATGTTGACCCTCTCCATCTCCTCATCATATAAGCAGAGAGAGGGCCGCGTGGTCTTCCTGGAGCTCCTAAAGTCCACAATGATCTCCTTGTTTTTTAATTAATCTCGTGTATCCATCTCTTCCATCTAGGGTTGAAGACCATCGTGGGTGCTCTGATCCAGTCTGTGAAGAAGCTGGCAGACGTTATGATCTTGACTGTCTTCTGTCTCAGTGTGTTTGCCCTCATCGGCCTGCAGCTCTTCATGGGGATTCTGCGGCAAAAGTGCATCCGTAGCTTCTCCCACTGTGTCAACTCATCCTACAGCCCCAACGAAACCTTCATCTGCAATAACAGGACCTGGAGCTCCAGGGCAGACTTCCTCACCAACGAAGGTCTGCACAATGTTCTGAGCCTCCCGAAATGCACCACAGTGTCAGTGATATTTGACATTTCATCATTAAAATGTCAACTGTTAAAATGGGTAGAATTCTTGGATGCTTCATTTTCTTAACTTTTTATTCTCTCCACAGATAATTTTTACAAAATTGAGGGAGCAAAGGATGCCTTAATATGTGGCTATGGTAGTGATGCAGGGTAAGTGAGCCTCTTCCCTGTGTAAAATATCTTATATGCTTACAGTACGTCTCATGTACAGGATAATACATAATACAATTTGCAGCATGTAATGGCTTCTGATCTCCTTTGTGTTGTCATGTGTATAATTGGATAGAGCAGCTTGACCAAGTGCGTTGGCAAAATCACTCATACAGTGCAAAAACACAGACAGATTTGATCTTGATCATATATAAAAGATAAACCATAGTTAATGTATTTTTCTCTTTATATTCCTCAGTTTCTAACTTAGAGACATATTGTATATATATATAAATCAGGTTAAAGGGAGGTAGTCCAGCCGGTGTGAGGATGTAGCGTGACAGGGTCAGCACACAGGATGACATGTGGTGTGGATAATCACCCTGACTCCATCCGAGCCCTTTACACTGGGAACATGGAGCTGGCAGCTGGAGAGATGGTCCTGATGGAGTCTTTTATGATTTCATCATTTAAAATCTCTCTGGCACGATAAGGTTAACTGGAGCAGATGGGCGACTTTGGAGAGTAAGTTCCTGCTATTGTTCAGATTAGACACTGTGCCCATTTCTTGGAAACTAATTCTTCACAACAAAGACACATTAGCTTTTTAGCACCATTGTGAATTGCCAGAAGTACCTTTGATTGGGATATTTAATTAATACCGTTGATTACAGGTTAAAACTTGAATTATAACAGGATTTAAACATTCAATATGTGTTGAAGACACATGTTTATGACATGCAATACCAATTGGAAGTCACATGGGTTTTAATTGAAAGGAGAAAAATGGAGGCATGAAAGATGATATTTTATCAATGGAAAGAGGGACTTTATACCCAATCATATACATTGTGAGAAACTATCCAAATATTTCTATTTAGCCTATATACTGATTAATCCTATAAATCCAAATACTTTTGAAACAATCAAAAGGAGGACTCCATCCATGCCAAGCCCAGTTCAAGGGTTATAGTGAGCTAAATGCCCATCTGTGTGAATCAAAAATTCAAGAGTCTCAACAAATGGCTCTTGTGTCAGGTGTTTTTGTTAGTCATGTGACATAATAGAGTAGCATTAAACAGAAAAGTGTGACAATATTAAGTGTTATTGCTATTTTTCTAGCTTCATTTTTTAGGCATAGAAATAGGCTATAGAATTCTGTAATGATATTATTTTTTATAGATTTATAAAAATGGTGACTGCAGTAATGCATCTCAACGCAGAAACGTAAACGCTTCAGTTTTGATTTCACCCAGTAGATACCTCCCAAAAATACAGAAACCTAATCTTGAAGAAGGAAAACCTAATCCACTAGTTTATGTGCAACTCTGAAGGAAAAGAGGAAACATCGGGGGGCATCCAAAGGAAAATGAAATCACAGCTCTCCCTAAAATAGTTGGTCAGTATGATCAGACGAGCTCAGTTTCTACTTTTCCAACTGTTTCCGAAGTTTACCTACAAATTGCTGCAACTTTGCAGGAATTTTTGCATTCGAGTTGATTTGGTGTGCTGTGTGTCGGCCATTTGAGGAGCCCCATAGAACCCAGATGCTGTTGATCCTCATTCTGTCACATTCACATCTGAGGCACTTTTAATCTTTTTCCCTAACTCTAATGGGTTTGATAATAGCTGTTTGGACAAAAAGAGAACAATGAGGATTAGTTCTTCTGTAAACCATTAATTTTAGGACTGATAGGGCATTTATAGAGATTTTTGTTTGTTATCATTCAGATTACTGTCAAATCTAGGACAGAAATAAACAGGGGGATGGCGCAGATGTGTGCCTGATGCCAGATTAATAGTGAACATAAGATAACTTGTGTTTTTTATTTATCTTTTTTTATTTCCCCTAAAATGGTCAAGACAAATTTGGAAGTCCTGTCGCATTTTAGATGGACCTTTTTGAGGCTAGCAATGGAGGCAAGATATTAAGCAGGTCATGAGGGAGGACGTAAAACATAGAGGATGCTTAATCTTTTGAGTGTATTCCAACAAGTAATCCCTGAGTAGATTTCCAAATTAAAGCTTTGGATACATTATGATGACTCGCACACACAGATAGAGAAATAACTGCACATGGATGTGCATGCACAAATAAATACATGCATGGATGTACACTCACACGCATGCACGCTCATGCACACACAAACACACAAATACTATACTTTGATATCAAACACTTAAATGTTTCCACTCTAGTGGTTTGACAAGTCTGTAATAAATTGTTTGCTCAGAGGTCTTAGTGCTAAGTCTCTATACAGCTAGACTTCCTTAACATGCCCACTGTAGATTTCCGAGGTTTATCCCCATTAGGCAACAATCACAATTTTAACATAATCTATCTGTCTGGCTGTCTCCCTGTCTATTGATCTATCTGTCTTTCTTTATCTCTCAGTCAGTCTCTCTATCTCTCTATCTATCTCTGTCAGTATCTATCTGTCTGTCTGTCTTTCTGTCTATTGATCTATCTGTCTTTCTTTATCTCTCAGTCAGTCTCTCTATCTCTCTATCTATCTCTGTCAGTATCTATCTGTCTGTCTTTCTGTCTACCTGTCTGTCTGCCTGCCTGTCTTCCTGTTTGTCCGTCTGTTTGTCTGTCTGTCTGTCTGTCTGTCTGTCTAACTTAGGGGAAACGGTTCATTTGCTGCCATAACACTGAGTATTCCTCTGTGTCTCTGTCAAATGTCATTGAAATTGTTTAGAAAAATTTCCACAAGGGACAATCATAAAATAATGAGAAAAATTACTTACTGGTTTGAAGATAGACTGCATTGTATAAGAAATTGAAAATAGCCAAACCACGTATAGCTGTGTGATGTGGAGTCGCAATTTGCATTTTGTCGTCCATCAGTTACATCATCGGTGGACACAATCTCAGCAACACAGAAGAATGCGCAGTATTATGTCTACTAATGGAGCATCATCCCTACAACAAATATGTAGAGATAATATTGAGAGTCGGGATTGTTACCCCTTAAGGTCAGCATGCGTCAAAGTCTAAAACCGTGACACTTATCTATCGACTTTTTTGGTTTGTGCCCTGGGTCATTGAAAAACATAATAGCGGAAAGAAACATTATCTCCCCTCCATACCATTTGCAACTATCTGGACTGTATTCACATCCTTTTCTCATGATCTTAGATAAAGTGCAAGCGCCTCACGGTGTTCTTCAAAAGATAAAGGATCAAGAGCTGTGTGCCAATAATCCCAAAGTTTTGATTTAACCCAAACAAACAGTCTCTAAATAGTACATGGACAACTCATGTTATGTTAAAGTCCCCATACACAAACTTTTTAAAAGTCAATTATTAAGTGTATTCATCATTTAAACAGGGGTATATTTTGCAGTGCTGGGTGTAGCCTCTGTTTCACTGTTTGTCACTTTAGATAATGTGGATGTGGAGACTATTTCTTTACTCCCTTGTCAATTCAGAGAGCCATTCCTCACTTTTGCTGTCAAATGATAGCGCTGTCTTGAGATTCTTTATGTCTCAGAAATATATTTGTTTCTTGTTTTTAAAAACTCTGTTAAATATATTTGACATATTCTTGAAATATGTGTATGAATTTAGCTGAACGGTTATTGCAAATACAAGAAAGACAATGGTCTGACTGCAGTGTAGTGTTCTCTATGTGAGCAGCAAACAGCTTTCATTAAGTGTTGGGCTGCCATGTGTGTACTTAGTGTTATCCGTGTGAAGAGAGATCCCACTGGGAGGAAGTGTGGCAAAGCAGCAGCCCTAGAGGAGCCTCAGCTCAACAGAGGATCCACACATGCGATGTTGTTCTCTGGGGGTGCTGTTTCTATGGACACCTCCAATACATTTAGCCTAACAAAGCAAGTCTCACCTTGTTGTTTTTTTTTTTCAAATGATACCTCATCATTGCACAACAAGCCTCACCTTCAAATCAGGCGCCCTAACAACAGCATCTACTGTTAGTGAGGATATAAGATTAGCAACACCCACCTGGACTCCTTAGGTGCATCTAATCAGTCTAAACTCTCAAGGGAAGGCAAATACAGGTCGCCATAAGCTGTGGTCCAATGCAGTCTTAAACCTGAACATGAGCTTAAAAAAAGCGGCCTAGAAGTTTCTCACTCACATTTTCACATTTGTAAGCTAGTGTGCGTATGTTTGTGTGCATTTGTGCGTGCATACATGTTCATGTGTGTTTGTGTATGTGCGTATGTTTAAAGCATTTTGAAGCAAATCATCTTGCATTAAACATAAATTATGAAATGTTGATTTCCAAGTCTGGAATCCTCGGTTAACGAGTGTTGCCTGATGGAGAAAAACCTTTCTGAGTTTCTCCTGTTTGACTTGTTGGGTCCAGCTCATTCATTGGTTTCTTCAATGGGTTTGACAGGAAGACTGGAAAATGCTCTCCCATTTTCCCCAGCAGACCAGGAATCATTACTGCTTGCCTGGCTAGCTTGACTCGTGACCTTTCCAGGGTGTATACCCACCTTTTGGCAATGAGACCTGAGATAAGCTCCAGTTCCCCTGCAACCCGACTTTGGATAAGTAGTTGACAATGGATGGAGGCCTAGCTTGCTAGCTTGCTGGCTGGCTGGCTGGCTGGCTGGTTAGTTGGTTGGCTGGCTGATTAGTTGGCTGACTGTTTGATTGGAGGAATCTACAGCTGTTCTCAGAGTGACATGCTCCCACCCAGCTGTTTGCCTGCCATTACTAAATTATTTTTCTATCGCAGTGACATGGCTGTCCAGTCTGTTCTCAGTCACTGGACTTAAATATTTGCTATAATGCCACTACGCTAACAATAAAGATCAGTGATTGAAGCTGAATTTTTTTTAACTGCAACTTGATATCCATCTGGTTCAACTTAGACCCTTTTGCTCCTGCCTGGAATTAATTTGAGTTCCTTCTTCAGTTGGAATAATGGGGATGATACCAGTAAATATACTTACTGACTCATCCGCTTCTCTCCCCTATGGAGTCAGAGGCCATATGAGGGTACATGTAGATACTGGAAGGGTTTTTAACCCTGATAATAGCATAGCTAACTACCATACCTTTACCAAGCCCAGCTGGTTTTAATACATTGGATTGTGCATAACTCATTAATCTCATCTTAAATCAACCCTTCCCCACCATTTGTACCTATGACTTAAAAATGTTTGACGTTTGTATATTATTGTGTTATAGGAAGTGTCCAGATGGATTTGATTGCCTAAGGGTTGGAAGGAATCCTAACTACGGCTACACAAGTTTTGACAGCTTTGGTTGGGCTTTTCTGGCTCTTTTCCGACTCATGACACAAGATTACTGGGAGAAACTCTTTCACCAGGTGCAGATTTATTTCCACAAAATGTCCTCATGCTTCATTTGTGCTATGTGCCCCTATTTCAAGTACACATTTATTTAAAATCTACAATTTGAAAACAGCTCAAACTGTATTACATAATCACATTTTGATTCATAATTAAATACA
>OMLC01010081.1:3288-21353 GCA_900302585.1 Regalecus glesne | reverse complement strand
CCCACCCGCCCACCTCCCTCATCCCCTGTTCTTCTTAAAGTTCTTGGGAAGTTCAGTATTCATACCCCTTGACTGATGGAAGTACACCGGGTTCAACTTGGCAGCACTGTCTCGGTTATTAAAAGCAACGCACCTAAAAATCAGGTAACAATGAAGCTCTCCAGTGCTAAATCAGAGTGTCCGAGACAGGAGAGGTGTGTTGGATTTTTATTATCAACACAGGATGTTTGACCCAACACACAGCCCTGTTTTACTCTGTGTTCTGTTCTACGGTTTTGGCAGAGGTTGGTGCGACTCCAGGACATGCTCAAATATCCCCCCTTTAATTGAATTAGTTTTAGCCCCTGGAAAAGGCAAGCTGAGGGAGACTCGATCTTGAAGGAGAGCAAACAGAGCAGAGAGAGAGAGAGAGAAAGAGAGAGAGAGAGAGAGAGAGAAGAGAGAGAGAGAGAGAGAGAGAGAGAATTGGAGAAACAGAGATGGATTTCGCAATGAGGAAGCGTATTAGTTTCCTCCAGTGACAATGGGTAGAAGGAGATTTGGGAAGACGCGCACGCACATACACACACAGGTACACAATCACATGTCACAGGTCAGGGAGATGAGAGCTGCGGGATGAGCGATGTGACCCATGGAAGACGGGGAAAGTGGCTAGACCAGAGCAAGAGGGAAACTGAGGTGGAGGGAGGGAAGAGAAACACAAAAAGAAAGACGACGGAGATGGAAAAAAAAGATGATAAAAGACGAAGAAGAGGAATTGCTCAAATAGTGTTGGGAGAGGTCGTAAAAACCTACGGCTCCTTGGGACAACAAGCACTTGATGATCCTTCCTGGACCCCCCGGAGAGGTGTGTGGGGGGGTGTATATAATCAATAAGAATACAGTTTTATGGAGACATTTGAACATCGAGTCCATTCCAATGGCCGCCAAAGTGGCTTGAGAACACGTGCGGTGCTCTGAGCTCATGGACACACTCTACTTAGTAGCCCCTCACTCTTCTTCCGTCTCCCTGCGTGAGAGAGATGTGTGTGTGTGGTTAATAGTCTGCTGTGATTGACATCCAGGCCCCTGGAAGCCCCTTAAAGTGCCCCCTCGACTTTCAGTTCAGATTTGGTCACAAAGAGAGTCTGGTTAGTCCACAGGTTGGATCAGATAGTGGGGCTTTTGTGAGCTCTCCGAGCCCCATTTTGACATTGAATTAGAGTCAAAGTCAAAAGCTCGGTGGACCTCTATGATCAAAGGCAATACTTAATAAAAGACAAAAATTTGAAAATCTTCCCAGATGTTCCCATGCTGATCTTCTACCAGGGGCAGAGGTCACCATGTAGTTTTAAGGAACAGGTAATTTGGTAAATGTTAATGAACAGGCCTTGTGGGGGTGGACACGGACTTTAGAGGGAACATGGGGGATTAAGGCCGGATGCCCTTCCTGATGCAGCCTGGTGGGTTCAAACCTGCAGCCCCTGGCCAGTGTGGAGATATAATCCCTCCACCTGGTCCTCGGTCTACCCCGTGGCCTCCTCCCAGCTGGACGTGTCTGGAACACCTCACTAGGGAGGAGACCAGGTGTCATCCTTACTGGATGCTGAACCTCCAATGGCTCCTCACTACATAAAGCAGCAGAGGCTCTACTCTGAGTCCCTCATGATGACTGAACTCCTCAGCCTGTCTCGAAGAGAGACACCAGCCTCCCTACTGAGAAAACCTAAAGAAAATCTTAAAGATTTCCATAATACGCGTGGCACCGTCTGGTAAGAAGATCGACCTGAACAAACACTCCACTATTAGCACTGTTGCATCACATCAAGACGGTCCTGGTTTGAAATCCATCCCAGGTCCTCCCTGTGTGGAGTGTGCGTGTTCTCCTTGTGTCTGTGTGGGTTTTATCTGGGCATTCTGATTTCCTCCCATCATTAAAAAAAGAAGTCAATATATACAAGGACTGCAAATATAAATCAGCTTGAAGTTACAATCTGCTGCTGTTGCCATCAAATGGTGGCGATGTAAAAAGCTGCACGTGTTCCCTCAGAAGACAAAAAAATAAATGAACGCATCAACATATATAAGATATGAAATTATTGCATGAGATTGATTTGAGAAAATGAAATAGATCAAATAAAACAGACTAACAGTGCACGTGTTTATGCCCCGAAAACTGAGAGGATGACAGGGATGACAGGGTATCAGTAAGGGCTCTAGTGTCCGTGGCCTTCCGTGTCCCTATATGTCTGTCCATGGTGAAAACACAGAGATTTTAAACAAAGAAGCATCTGTGCTTGTCCTACCTGTAGGGTGCCCAAACCTCAGTAAAATCATGAAGCAGCTGAACTGTTCATTCTCACTTCAAAACTTTACCTTTTTTTGTTTTTTTACAGTAAAACGGGCCAGAGCAATTATAATAACACCTAAATCACCCCTGCATACCTTGAAAAGAAACTCAATTCCCTTCTTGAACATTCCACAACATTGTAGAGCCTAAATTCTACAATCTCAGTTTTTGGACCCGCACCAATTTATCCTCGGGAAATTGCTCCATCCCGTTCTTGGTAGGAGGAGTACCAGAGATGTTTAGGTGAGTTTCCCATCACCCAGATGTCCCAGGACCAGCTACTGCCCTATTCACTCCCTACATCTGCCACTCATGAATATGGTTCATATTATAAGATTTATGCAAGGCTCAGTAGTAATACCTGACTTCTTATAAAAGGAGAGAGAGGAAGTGAGAAAGAACGAAAAAGAAGATAGAAATCATGAGTATGTGTGTATAGGAAGGTGAAATTCAAGGCAGTCTTCACATCTAGCCATGAAAATGTATTAACAACAAAAAAGAATAGTTATTGAGGAAGAAAAAAATCAGCCAAATATGGAGAAGTGAAAACAGAGCCCTGTCTTAAACCCCTTTTATTCATCTTGATATTGGAATCAGGGCCACATTTGACTTATTCCTGTGATATCAATCATATTCTAAATTCAATTTCAAAATTCATAAAAATTGGCCAAAAATATTTTTCTCTTCACTCAGAGCTCATCAGATTGAAAAAAAACCTGTTGCTGTCTCCAAGACGGAAAAAAGTAGTTTTGTTTTTATATCCGCAAGTTCAAACTCGTACAAAACTGGAGCAGAAACTAGTCCAAAAATCACCTGTGGACTCAAAGACTTGGAGGAGGACTATTACTGCTGAAGTACAAAGATATTTCTCACAATCACAACTAGCAGCGAAGTACAAAATACAAATCCAATCTCTGATGCCAATCAGGGAAGCAAGGGGGGAAAAAAGCAAAAACAAAAGGAAACTCGACCTGCTGGCGGGTTTTATCTGAGTCCAAGCCCCCCACGCAACTCACACCTGGTGGTCCAGAACCCACGCAAGTTGGACCTGCGGGCCCACGGGCCTGATGAAAGCTTCAGGTCAAGATCAGTGCAGCGGGGGGCTAAAAGAGGGGGCCGTAGGGGTGTTGAGGAATGAGATATAGCAGCTGCAGTATGAGAGTTGTATGTCGGTATTGGTACAAGGATGAGGTGAAAGAGCAGCGTAGTGTCACACAGTACATGTATTGTACACGTTTCTGTAATTAGGCCAATGGGTTTGGTGACTTGTCACGTGTATCTTTTTATGGGGTTAGTTTTATGCAGATTGTACTGAAAACCCAAGATGGGTTCGGCATATTTTGCAATTTTGTGAAAAAGTGTCCCCTAGTTCCCAAATGCCGCCAAATGTAGTGTGGAGCGCCAGTGTGACGGGGATACTACTGGCTGAGTTTTGTGTTGTTATGGCTGATTGTTGCCAAGATATGCAGTATTTCCTGTTCTGACTGCAACCTAGAAGGAGTTGTTGCTTTAAAAGTTTTGAAATTTTTGGATTATAAGAATGCTTTCAATAAATTCTGATTCAGAGGATCCACAGATACTAGATGGAAGTTTTGTGAATATTGGACTTACAGCCTAGAAAGAGTTTGAAAAAGTATGCTGAGAATATTTCACAATCTAGAACAAGGAAATAGGCAGAAAGGGTCTTCACATATATCTAGAAATTCATCCTAATTCAGGGAATGCTGGCATGTAAAATTTTTGAATGTGTGATGTAGACCATTGGAGTTACTTGTCCAAACACAGATATCTTGATTTTGGCATTACCTGCGATGGGCCGGTGTCATATTTGATGTCTGATATGATGCACTATTCCAAAACTATCCTGAACATTCATTCCAGTTGCATAAATTTTATAATGTATGCTGCAATACCAGATTTACTGAAGGAATAACGAGAGGCCGGCTTAGGTCCGTCTTTACATGTCACGGTTAGTTCCCATGTGGTGGGGCTGGACACAGACGTAGGTGGAGTATTGTGAATTAAGGCCGTATGCCCTTCCTGATGTCATGTGGTGGGTTCAAACCTGCAACATCTGGCGTGCCAGTTCCCAAATTGCGTGTTCTACCACTGAGCTACAAAAACCCCAAATAATGATAATAATGGCCTAGAAACAGCTTAAATAAGCCGATCTGTTGAAGCATCTTTTTAAATTTTATTATCTTTATTTTATTATCTGAGGAGAAGAGTCATCAAAACAGACAATGGGTCTCACAGGCTCAGAGCCAGGATTTGAGGCCATGGGGGATAGATGAGAGCTCTAAAGGGGTAGAGGTGTCCAGATCAGACCAATGGGAAGAGGGTGAGGGGAAATTGTGGTAATGTTGGGGGAGCTGCCCTCTCCTTCCTTGGCTGGGAGGTCCCATCACGTCAGGGCCTGAGATGGGCTTTGAAGCTGACAGCTCTGAGGGCCAGGTCAGAGAGAGGATTAGCCCACTGACTGGGGTGTCCCAGAAGGCTGGGGTCAAGCTAAACCAATCCCCCCTACCATCTCCCTTCATACCTCCTCTACCCCCTAATGTCCTCCTCCATCCTCTTCACCTCTTGGCCCATTCTGAGCCCAGCCATGATTTACCCCCAGCTGGTCCAACCTCCCACCCCTCTTTCTCCTCTTCATTTTACCCTCCTCACTCCCTTCCATAATTTACCCTGTAGGCATGACCTCCCAGTCTACGGTGATCCAAAACAAACCACCAACCATGGATGAAGCAAAAGGAGCTAAAAGGTGCACCATCCCCCCAGTCCAATTCCCCCAGCTCAGGTGAAGGCCAGTGGCCTGAAAGTGAAAGGTCAGTCGAGCCCCCTCCCACCCCCTTTATCCAGCCCCCATCCGTGGAAACATGCTCGAAGGACCGGTGAACCACGACAATCTGGTGAACTTAACGTGTGGTCGATCAAAACACTTTAGCTGCGAGACACAAAGGATAAATGAGAATGATTTACATTGGCTTTGCAGCACGCCAAAACATCTGGATGACCTGTGTGAGCTCCTCTTTACTTCCACCATCTCAGACCATTTTTGGCCTAAGACAATGAGCATGATTAGGCGGAATCGGTCATCCTGCTCTGAGGCTCTAAACTGCATGTGTGTCCGAGTCAGTCCTATATATTCATCCGTAACTCTCTATTTCCAAAGACTGTCTCCCTGACCGATTTTTGAAAACTCCACATTTGGTTATCTCTGACCTGTCTAATTCCTCGCAGCCAAGCTCAAAAGAGTAACAAGGTCCCCATATGGTCCAGCCCTTCAATTTAAAGATGTCTTATTTGATCTTCCATACCAGCTTTCTGCTGTGAGTTGACCTGACCCTTTCACTGTGGGAATGGGGTCAAACTGCTCTCACATCACAAAAGACTGCACCAATACCACCGACCACTACCATTGGCATGCCACAGATAGTGCACTGCAGCCGTTGAATTACTTGCACCAGTAATCATTGAAGTGCCCCAAAAGCCCGAGGACAAATATAACCTCATTACAGATATCTATACGCAGACACCGTCATTCGACCGGTGATTTAAAAACTATGCCCTTCGCTTTGAGGCCGCCAAACAGCAGATGTATATTCTCACTTTATCTTGCATAACAGGTATGCTCAGTCTTTTGCCACTTATCAAGCACTTTCCCTCTCATGTGAACCATGCTGACAGCATGATAGTTAAATGGCATAACACACGGCAGCGCCGTGGAGAGTGTAACCTTTATCTAGTCAGCACATTCCACGAAAGCAAGGCACTAAACTCTCACCACTGTGTGCAGATAATGCCTTCAACAAGCCATCTGTTTGCCCTTGCTTCATGGAACATGGGAAAAAACAAATGTGGTAGGCAACGGATGACCTGTGACTTAGGAAACAAATGTTAGGCTGCAGATCTGAAAACCGCCGCAGCAGTGGTCGCCTGCTAATACTCCTGGGGGTCTTTCAGAAGGATATCAGGACATACCGGTACATATTTCTGTGGATGTTTTGACAGAGACATTTTAACACCTCTCCGATGCCATCGCCGCAATCCTCTAATTACATCAAAATGTGCCAGAACACAAAATAATACACCCGTGACTCGCTCTCCAAAAACAGAACATAGTTGGAATATTTTGTTTTCATCAAAGCGCACCGAGTGCATATTTTCACTACTCATCAGGATCATGGAGGTCAGAAACCGACTGTCAGGGAGCTCACAGGTAAGATGAGATCCCCTCCAGACGGGAATGATACGGCGCTCGATACGTCGATGCCTGACCGGGACAGACATGGTGAGGCAGATCACAACAGATGAACGCCATAGGCCAGGACATGCCTCTCCGCAGGAGCATGTCAGCGTCTCCGCACAGGTAGCGGAGGGGCTCGTAGGGCCCTGCAGCCGGCCAAGGCTCACACTGCTGCAGACATGCACACCTCTCATCTCAGCAGCACAATGACCACCGCGTCTGCTGGTCACGGACACAAATAACTACTGCTGATTGGTCAAGAAAGGGCGTCCGCTGTGACTCACGTGAAACTGACTAGCAGCAGGGACAGAAGTTGACCCTACAGACAAGCGGTCACGACACGGGATGAGTGAAGGAGCAACACAACCCAACCAAACAAAACGTGGATTCATACCGAGGGCGCCCGTGTTCTGTTTTCTTGTTTTATCTGGTGGCTCTGTTTTCATTTCCAGTCTCTTTGTGTCTGCTCCCATCTTATCTGGTTTCCCTCACAAGTGTTTTCTAGGGCATTTTTGACTGATACGTTCAAGTAAGTCAGAAAAACAGCCGCGTGCGTTTCAGCCTCAGTGCATCACTCACACTGGTGAATGAAGTTATAGTGAATAATAAATTAAATAAATAAATTGTTTCCTAATCAGTCCAAATGGGGGAATTTAAATTTCTCTGCATTTTGACCCATTCTGATGTATATGAGCAGTGAGCTGCCACCACATGGTGCCTTGCTCAAGGACACCTCGACATCCTTTTTCTGCAGGACCCGGGATCGAACCTGCAGCCGATCACCAGATGACCTCTCTACCCACTGAGCTATGCCGCCCCTCCGTCTCAACGTGTAGGCTCAGCTTTTAAGTCCGCTCGTGGCTGCAATATTCAGCATATTTGACAAAAGAATGTGCTGAGCGCGGATTCTTCTCGGCGTGTTACGCAACGTCCTGAAACCCCCCACCCCCCACCCCCCCGCAATCACAAGTTGACGGTGGAAGTAGAAATGCCAGATATGAAGAGATGTCTAGAGGTCAGCGACTCACCTGTCTGTGTACTGACGAGCCGTGTCGCTCAATATCAGACCGTGCGGTGCATGGCTAAACGGCGGCTGGCGCACCAGGCGGTAGCGCAGTGGCCGGCAGTGCCTGCAGAGCGGGCAGTCAGGCTTCGATGCCAAGAGGGTGGCATCGATCTCAAGGTGCTGTTCCATGGTGAAGAACTGCACCCCGTAGACCTCCTCTTCGGCATCCAGCTTCAAGGTCAGCGGGGTGTCGCAGAAGACGTTACTGGGCCCCAGCGATATGTTGTTCCCGCTGACGGTCAGCAGCAAGATGTTGTGAATAGCTGGCAGGGCCGTCTCCTCGGGGCTGAAGAACGTGACCCACACGGTGAGGGAGTCTGGCACCAGTGGGTAGGGGAACTCAAGCTGAAGCATGCAGCCCTGGAGGGGGCACTCCGAGAGGCCCACAGCACCCTGCTCGATCCCTGCGTTGGGGCTCCAGGTGCGCACACTCGGCTCACAAGCCTGTTCCACGTCCGGTGGCCCTGCGGGGTCAGACAGAGGACAGGGGCACATTGTCAGACACAACATGTAAACAATCAAGAAGCTTCAATGAGCCTCCAGACGAAACACATGACGTCAAGCCCAAACTAGACACAACAAGCAATTGCCATCGCAGACGTCCCCCCCCCCAAGACACGGTTAATACTCGTCTGACCTGCATGAATATGTGTTGAGGGCTGGTGTGGAATATTCGAAACTACTGGTTCATAAATTGTTGTAAAACGCAAGAATGCAAAAACCGAGTGGATGCAAAGAGACATCTCACGAGGGGGATTAAGACAGACCTCGTCACTTACAAGGCTAAGAGCGTTTTTATGACTGATGTTGTAGAGTGGACACCAAGGATCTCTTCAAAGTCCATGAGACACCAAGACAGATGTGAAACTGAGACTTCATTGTCAGTCCAGCTGCAGAGGAAAGGCAGAGCTGAGGTGTGTACCCTCTGAGAGGGGCCCTGCGCAGGGCTCTCACTTCAGCACGGTCATTATAACCTCAAACAGTTACACTCCATCCATATTTGGAGTCCACGCACAGCTAACTCGCATTATCCCAAGTGACGTACACTAACATTCATCAAGTACTTTTAGAAGCCAGCGAGCAGCAGACACTATGTTCTCCCTCGATTTCCTTTTGTGCATTTCCAAGCTGGCAACCAACAAAGCCATTTGCTAACCTCATTTCTGGGCACCACACAAAATTCCAGTGTTTAATCAAGTGAGGACTGAATATGGTTTCCAAGCCACATTATCTCAACACATTTATTATTGTAAGTGTGTGTGTGGCCAAAGTAGAGGTAAGTCACAGAAAAAAGAAAAAAAAAAAACGAGAGAGAGGGAGGAAGAAAGAAAGAGAGAGAGAGAGCGAGAGAGAGAGAGAAGGAACTGAGATACTCCAAGAGTTTACTTTTCTCTCCTCCCTCCTCATGTAGTCCTGGCTTTCTCGGTGAGTTTTTTTTTTCATTGAGTTTGCAAGGAAAGGAGCTGTAGCCACTGAAAATATTTTGTAATGTCAGCTGTTATGATGGGCCGTACTCCTGCTCTGGCTCTGCTGCTCATGGCTAATGTGGTTGGAGATTTAAGAGGAGACAGAATAAGGATGTCATCCACTGTGTAACCTAAGACAATGTAAACTATACATTCAACATGCAAATATGCATTTATGACCATATTTCTCAGTCTACCTTGTCTGGCTGCTAGAGCACAGTGTGGAATAGCAAAGGGAATCATTCAAAATTCAACATTTTTTTTAAATATTCTAGAATACAGCCACAAGTAGCAGTTGCCAAGATCCAAGCACCTGATGGCCACTGAGGCAAATGCGTAATGTGGACCTATGTGCCAGTTTGATCCCGGTTCCATTTTTGGTTTCTGTGCTCTTCTGATACTTTCAGGAAAGAATAAGGATCAATTAATCTTGAACCTAGATGCCATGTTTCTAGAGAACCGGGCCTACCCAGCCAGGGGTATTAAAATACCCGAGTACCATATTTGGCTTAGGTTCGTCATCCAGCTGTCGAGTTAAAAGCATATATCTATTGCAGTCTTCTACTGAACAAAATAGTCTGCATTTTACAGGCCGATTTCTATTCCATATGTGAAGAAGTGTTAAGCTTTACGAGTGTCGGACATTGCATTCCTGAGATATGGCTCAGTATGTCCAATATGCAACATCCCCTACATTTGACCGACGATTACCGAACAATTAAGAATACAGAAACTCGCTGCGCAAATTTCGGTCATGGGAATCTAGAGATGTCACGGCCCAAATTTGGGGATGACGACATCAATAGTCTGGGACTACGTGGTCTGGGACTCATCAGCCCAGGAGTCGATGGTCTACACCCATCCAGAGCCTAGTGACCACACTTTCGAGGATTAGGATGTGCACATCCTCACATCCTTGACAGGGTGGAACACTGGCTCGAATGGTGAGTCAAAGAGACCGTAAATATAAAGAGTGAATGACCATCCTTGAGCTGGGCGTGGGGGGCTAAGAGTACATCTGTCATCCTCTTACAATGCTGTGATAGCAACTATTCCCCAATCCTCTGGGAATAGCACTCATAACCATTGTGACGCCATAATTGTAATGTCTTTTTGCATATGAAACTGGTAGCTGGTCTCAGTCGTCATGCAACTGCGCTAGCTGCTAAACTTGGCGACAGTAGATGTGACCGTCTCAGAGGGTTAGTTACTTTTAGAGGACAAACATGAAAAATAATCCCCATGACGACTACAGCATTCCATCACTGTGTGCTTGGAACGCTAAAAATCCAACATCTGTAATATTGTGACAGAGAGACGGTCTGCACTGGGTCGGCAAGTCGCTCTGCATCATCTCAGAGATTGTACATGTCATTACAGTGTAAAACATACTATAAGCCCCGCAGTGCCATTAAAGTGGCCTACTGCCACATAAACAGCTACACGTGATTGCACAAGAAGGCCCTCGGAGGAAGTAATGAAATAATCCATATCATCCACTGCATTGAATAGGAGATTTGCTTTTGTCCCTGTGGATTGGTTCAGAGGTTCCTGAACATTTTCAGACCTCAACCCACTGGTCGAGATGTTGGTTGGCCAAGGACCCATCAAGTGTTTTTCGCAGGAGAGCTCTGTTTAACATATCATGGTTAGTTCCCACGATGTGGGGGTGGACACAGATTTAGATGGAGTTTGAGGGATTAAGGCCGGATACCGTTTCTAACGCCCTGTGGTGGGTTCGAACCCACAACATCTGGCTCATCAATTCCCAGAGCACACGCTCTACCACTGAGCTACCACGGTCCCAAATTATGTCACCAAATAAAATGTGTTTATTATGGACATCCATCACACTACTCCCTGCTGTGACTCACGTCTGGATCACCACCCATAGTTTTAAAACCACTGGATTAGTTAATCCCATATGGGAATTTACCTTGCCGCATTAAACCCACGTGATGAAAGAGGTAAAAACAACAGATATAATCTAAGTACACTTACAGTTGGGATGAATGTGGGCCATTACGTCTGTTCGGGGTTTCTCAATTAGAAATAAAGCTAAACGCAGAGGGATGTGGGGTAACGGAATGAGACGAGAGCAGTCTTTTATGTCTGCAAGTACTGCAGTTCCCCGGATGGTAGGAGCCATGGCTCAATTAATGATTGCTATTGGCTGGTAGAAAATCTCCTTGGGGAAGTGAGAGAAAATGCAGTCAAGCACTGTATTTCTAGTAAAATGAGCCATCCAAAGATGTAACTGACCAAGCAGTTTCCTTCACATGATCAAATAAGTCTTCATTGTCCAATAAATCTTTATTTTTCTTCAACGAGTCAGAGGCTGTGGGTTCAAACCCACCACGGAGTGTCAGGAAGGGCCTTAATCCCCCCGAACTCCATCCAAGTCCGTGTCCACTTCCATAACGTGGGTACTAATAGTGACACATAAAAACGGACCTCTCTCTCCTCTCTCCCCTCGTGCAAACTCTTTTTTTCCTTTGTTTTGTAGCTTCAGGCGGATAGCTGAAACCCAACAATCAGCCAAAACGTTCCTTCAGATGCTGCAAGCAAGGCTGCTGTTGGAGAACCATTCTAATCTGCACAGTGTCCAGTGAGCTGGATGGCTAAACATAGAGGGATATGTCTGGACATGCACCTTTCTGCTTTCTAAGAAGGGCCAGGCTCTGCGTCACACTCGGTGACTCATTCTCACACACTTGCTAATACCAAGGGCAAAAATACCACCTTTGACTCACATAAACAACATATACACGCATACACAAAGCTGCTGCAGATTTGGATCCATGACATAATCCTGGAATGTTTCGTATCCGTGTCTTTGTGCTGAGCATCCGCACATTTCCAAGTATTTTTCCTGGGAGATTCCCGTAATGTGCTCCTTTCATGTTCAGCCACAGACCGATTCACTCAACCCATTGAAAACTAGCTATCACATCTGTATGATCTGCAGCAAACCCTCCTTATGTTACGACTTCCCCCTTCACCGTCACAGAGTAATTCACTAGAAGTCGACATAAATAAAGATGATGTGGGGAGGGGGGCAACATAGCTCAGGATGTAGGGTAGTCGTCTGGTAATTGGAAGACGCGGTGGTTTGATCCCTGGTCTATGGGGAATACAAGGGTGAGGTGTCCTTGAGCAAGACACTGAACCCCTAAATGCTCCACCCCTGAGATAGAGTGGCGACCTGTCCAGGGTGTCACCCCATCGTTTCCCCAATGAGCCCAGAGATAGCCTCCAGCATGACTCCATGGCCTGACCTCAGATAAGTGGCGGATGATGGATGGCTGGATGGATGGATGTCAAGGGGGAGTTGATACACCAACATGAGAGATAATGTACACAGAGGGATCCCATTAACATGGCCGCCAGCTGATGGTGACATCTGATGTCTTTGTATTCTTACAAAGTATAATGTCCTCTGTATTTAACCCCATCCTATTATAGAGGAGCAGTAAGAGGTTGTGTCTTGCTTAAGGACACTCCTATCCGATTTCTTTATTTCTGTAATTTTATCCTCTTTTTCCCCCACCCCAATTCCCTGAGGTGCCAACTGCTGGGTAAGTCTCTTTGATACTCCTCTAGAACATCAACAGGAAGGAGGAAGTGGTAGCATGTGTCTCCTCCAAGTCACATGACCACTAGCCCTCACTAGTCCACACATCATGGTCTGGTGGGGAAAGCACAGTGCTTGGCCGTCAGAGGAGAATGAAGCAGAGTACTTTCCCTTCACTTAACCAAGAGGCCTGGACGACCCAGAGGGGGACACTAGTGAACCCAGAATACTTTATCCAACCTAACCCTTATACCCATGTGAGGCTTAGCCAATTATGACCCACTAACTATGGACCTCTGGCTGTGGTTGGAAATGGCCGGAGGTAGATACACTGAATATAAGTGCCTTAACCCCCTACGCCACCGGAGGCCCTTCAAGACGCTTTCTGGAGGAGCCTGGGATCAAACCAGCAATATTGCGGTTGCCAGATTACCACCCTACCTCCCAGGTCATGCCACCCCTAGTTTACAATCAACGCCTGACATTCACCTTAGCCTGGAGGATTAAAGGCAGATGCCCTTCCCTAACACCCTGCTGTGGGATCAAACCTGGGACACTTGAATGGAGCCACCCTGGCTTGTAAAGCCCCTTTGTGTCCTCAGAGAAGCAGAGTAACCCAGAAATGCTGTCTTCTATTGTATGGATCCAGTCAGTATCTGCACATGTTTGCCGGGAAGATTCCTCATAATTGTCCTGTGGCATTCATCCATCCCTTTGTCATTCTGGTCCTGTTCTAGATGAACGTAAGTAGTCCCAGGCCAATATGAGGAAGAGGAGCGTCCCCTCTAGCTTATAGACATTGGATGTTGGAAGTCATTGTTAAATAGAATTAGCATAAGATGCAATTTCAGTGACATTAGACGATGAATGAAGCGGAACGCTGGACTGGACGACTGCACGTTTCACTGCCGCTCATTCTATTTTAGCTCAAAAGTGCATCGTCGAGCCAAAAGGAGAAACCAGTGATGTCATTCTGATTGTTAAAAGCTCTGGAGCAGCTTTGGAAACTTTGCAGCAGTGAAACGGTTCTTGGGTTGACCAAAGTGCTACTGAAGGCTTGGTGGGTTTTGAGAGACTGCTATTTGAAACGGCCCGTCCGTCGTGAAATGGGGCAAGGGATTACATGTCAAAGCAGACTCTGAAAAGACATTTTGATGCAAAGACTTTGCATCGCATGCTTCACAAGTGGGATGAAGTTGCTGACTTTCTTCTCAGTGCTCGTATTCTCAAAAAATGGAGCTTGCTCAACTTCAATTCTGCCGAGCAGGAAAAAATGATCGTTGAGGAGAAGTGTTTGTCTGCAAGTATGTTGGTCTTCCTTTCAGCTCAACAGTTGTTGAAATTCTACAGACTGTTCTCCTCATGATCCTTTAAGCAGCCGAAACTGGTTTTCTAAGGGGGGAGAGCTAGAGTCTCCCTCAGAGACAGGGGGAGAGGGTCAGTCAGCATGAGGGTCTCAGAGTAGAGTCTCTGCTCCTCTACCTAGAGAGGAGCCAGTGGAGGAAGTTCAGCATCTAGTCAGGAGGTCACCTGGTCTCCTCCCTAGTGAGGTGTTCCAGACACGTCCAGCTGGGAGGAGGCCACGGGGTAGACTGAGGACCAGGTGGAGGGATTATATCTCCACACTGGTCTGGGACCACCTCAAGACCCCCCAGTCAGAGCTGGTGGATGTGGCCAAGATAAGGGGAGTTGGTGGTCCCTGCTGGAACTGATACCTCCATGACCTGACTCCTGATAAGCAGCTGTTGATGGAATGATGGATGGATGGATGGATGGATGGATGGATTATCCATTAACTATTACACCAGAAATTGTCAAGAAGCAAGGCAAGAGAAGAGCTCAACATTATACGCGTGCTTTACATACAGCGTGGCTTGTTAACAGGATCTCGTTGCATTCCCCGTGGTCTTCGGGACAGGAAGCTACAGTCACCAGTTAAGAGACTCCACCAAACCTCTAATACCACTAATAATGAAAGCATGGCTGTAAAGATGGGACCTATTTAAGATCCACACATGTGCATGCATATGCTTATTAAAGCGTCAACGTATCATACCCTTAATGAGGCATCCGTCGACTTTAAGATGTAATTTAACATGGATGCCTACTCCGTATGCAGACAATGTGCCCACGTATGTTAATACACATGCATGTTAGACCTTAATAGAGGACGATTATGCACACTTACTAAGCATGTCTCTCTCTCACATGCACACCTCGAACTACACCAGCGACTGTCACACAGAACGATTTCTGGATCTCTCTCTCACATCCATTCATACCCACTGCTGGTTTCAATCATCCCCAGGATCCTTCCTCGTGAATGTCACTAACCACATACAATTCTCTTAACAATCATGGGTGGTTTCCACGTGTCCCCTCTTCCCCTCTCAACCCATGAGTGTTTTTTTCATGTTATGTTTTTTCTTTTTCTTTTTTTTTTTTTATCCCCTGCCTTTTTTCCCCTCAAGCCATATTTCTCTGGGGCATGGAGCAGTAAAGATTTACGAGGGGAGCTCAAGCTCTTTTTCGCCACACCAGTGCTTCCCAGTCAAGTGGTATGAGGACACAGACCGCAAGTCCTTCACTAACAGGTGTCGTGTGTGTATGAGTGCGAGCTCACAGAAGCACGCACATGAATACACACATATATATAAACACAAGCTCAAACATATCTACATTCAGGCACATCAGCACAAAAAAAACACACAAAAAAAAACAACAGCAGTTTGGAGGCATTGCGTTTTCATGTTTTTGGAGGCCCCGGTGTCCAGTGACAGGCTGGCCTGGGCAGGGTTAACAGTGAGAGGGGAGTTATGTGCCCACAAGTAGGGAGCCCTTCCAAGAGGGAAAACAGATTGAGGTGTACACACGCAGCACATTAGACAAGCCCAGACTTGCCTCTCGTACTCACACTACGGCTTGTGTACAAGCAAAACCCAATGACTTCAGCGAATCTACGCACTCACACTCCTTCTCGTACTTCTGCCCTTGTGAGGTCCTCTCACAGACTCGTGTTCATTCGCCATCAAGTCTTGTCAAGTCAGTTTTATTTACATAGCCCACTAATCACAAATTACGGATTTGCCTCGGCGGGTTGAAAAACTGGGATTTGCATTGGATTTTATTACATCAGCAAAATGAAATAGTTCTTTTTTTTTTGCACACTGATACCATCACGGCCCCTTTGCACTTGTCTCCGATGATACTGTTTGTGCCATACATAAGTTCACAGAACCTGGCACAAACTAAAAGCGCACAAAAGCTTTAACCTTCATTCGACTTTTTTTTAAAATTAGTGTAATTCCCGTGTCTCATGTGGGCCTGGTAAGTTATCAAAGAGACATTATTGATGCTGAATTACTTTTAAACCTCACTTCAATGGAGCATACATCTCAAATTAGAAGGCTCAGGCTTCACCTAATCTTAATTCTGAACCTAAAACCAGGTCCCTGGCTTAGACAAGAACTTTAGAGAAATGACCGTCAGCCAAAATGACCTTATTCTGCAT
Organism: Regalecus glesne; assembly: GCA_900302585.1. Lineage (NCBI taxonomy): Eukaryota > Metazoa > Chordata > Actinopteri > Lampriformes > Regalecidae > Regalecus > Regalecus glesne. Next base: position 5,158 of record OMLC01010081.1, on the reverse strand, counting down.
GAACGTCCCTCCTCTGAGACAGGTCTGTTTCCATGTGTCACAGCTAGTCCCCATGTTACGGGGGCGTTGTCCCAGATGGTGCTCGGGGGATTAAGGCCAGATGCCCTTTCTTACGCCCTGACGTGGGTTCAAATCTGCAACATCTGGCTCATCATTTCCTGCAGGGTGCGGGAAGGACTTACTCTCCCTGGGCTCTGACGGATGAAAACTCGAGCTGGTCCTCACAGAGACTGAAGTAGAAGAGCCTAAATGCTCATGCAGACATTATCACAACCAGTCTGGTTGTGCGCCGCGTGAGCCAATGAGCTCATCACTAGCCATGTGCACCTGGACACCCGCCAGACTGATCTCTTCTCCAGTCGCCCTCATTCACCTCAAATGTAACACTCAGTGGTCAATATGTAAAAAGGAACTGAGGGAGGACGTCGGGGTCCGGCGGGGACAAGCGTCCTGATTATGGTGAAGGTGAATGTTGTGTGGGTGGGTGTGTGGTAGTGATGATGTGTGCGTGTGTGTGTGGGGGGGGGTTATGCTCTTCAACCGGCTATTACCTTCCCAACTGTAGCCATGAGTTGACATTCTGGATGATCATATATTTTCTTTTTTCATCTTTTTTACGCTTTTCCCCCTTTTTTCTCAGCCGAATTCCCCAAGTTGCCTATGGCTGGGTCACTTTGATGCCCTCTAGAACATCAACAGGAAGGAGGAAGTGGTAGCATGTGTCTCCTCCAAGTCACATGACCACTATCCCTCACTAGTCCACACATCCTGGTCTGGTGGGGAAAGCACAGTGCTTGGCCGTCAGAGGAGAATGAAGCAGAGTACTTTCCCTTCACTTAACCAAGAGGCCTGGACGACCCAGAGGGGGGACACCAGTGAACCCAGAATACTTTATCCAACCTAACCCTTATACCCATGTGAGGCTTAGCCAATTATGACCCACTAACTATGGACCTCTGGCCGTGGTTAGAAACGGTGCAGCTGGGATTGGAACACCCAACTGCATGAGTAAGAGATGTACTGAACATAGGTGTCTTAACGCCCCTACACCACCGGAGGCCCCTGATGATATATTTTCTGACCCCGAATTGTGAATTTACAAATGGTTTAAGAGTGCAGAAAGAAATCCTATCAAGCTAATGTCCTTACAGTGCCCTGAAACACCACAGATATTTTTTCCTTCATCACATGGGGGCGGGGTCATATGACAGAGCACGCGCTTCAGGAACTGATGAACCCAATGTTGGGAGTTTGAACCCACCACAGGCATCAGGAAGGTCAGTCAGCCTTAATCCCCTAAGCTCCATCCATGTCCACCTGCACAACGAGGGACCCATTCGTGACACTTTGTGTGGTTTGGACTATCGTGTGTTGAGCTCTCACAGCCAGCCCGCCCATGACCCTCCTCTCTGCCAGTAGCATGTGGTGTTGGGTCAGTTATGCACTGTGGGAGATTGATGGATCCTGATGTTATCAATGGTTGTGCTGAAAAGACTTTTCTATCTGCTCCTTGTCTGGGCACGAGCAGTGGGCAGACGAATATTGGCCTGAGTACTATTCAATAAAACTACCGTTCAACAACCTCTCCGAGTCTGATACGTGAATGGTGTCGGGGCAGCTGGTGCCTAAAGTGGATCGACTGAATCTTATGTCTGTTTTGCCAATGTCTCATCATGTGGGTGGAAGGTGGCATCGCATGATGTCATGACCAGCTTTGTTAATGTTAAGTCAAGGACAGGGAGAGAGAGAGAGGGGGGGGGGAGAGAGAGAGAGAGAGAGAGAGAGAGAGAGAGAGAGAGAGGGGGAGGTCCATTTTAATGTCACAATTAGTCCCCACATTGTAGACAGACACAGGTGTATATGGAGCTTG
>OMLC01010070.1:0-15355 GCA_900302585.1 Regalecus glesne | reverse complement strand
ATGATGTATGATTTGATGTAATGTCACTACAGCCTCTCACCCCCCTCCTTTCTCTCTCTCTCTCAGGACTCAGAGTTGAGGAATGGAGATGTGTCCTTCTGTCAGTTTGCCCACCTCTATCGTAGCCTCATGTTCGACGCTCAGAAAAACGTAAGTTCAGTTGATGCAACGGACTCGCTGCATACTTCTGTGCATCCATCTATTTCTCCCCCTTTCATCTCCCATCAGATTCTCTGCCAAGCCACAATCTCCTCATCAGGCTGCTCTCTAATGGCTGCTGGATCAATATAGACCTGTTAAAAACCCACCAAACCCCTCTGGTAGATGCCATTAGGAGAAACACTCACCCACACAGACAAAGGGATAGAGACAGGGCTGGCTGGGGTCAGATTAAATGGATGACCTCAGTGCCCCCCCCATGTCAAAGCAGCACTCAGCCCCTCAGGATGGTTGTGGGTTCTACGTGGATGGGTTTACACATAGCTGAAAGTAACTTCTGAGGTTATGCCTTTGAAAATCCTCAGTTCTGACCTTGTTTGATGTCTCTTTCAGATGGAGATTCCATTCCTACAGAGGTAGGTGGTGACTTGGTTTACACACATGTACACAGATGTAAAAGTGTCAAGTTGGGGAGATGAATGTGTTTTGAAATGAACCTTCTTCCTTTCATCAGGAGTGTTGACAGGCCGGAACAGAGGATCTCTTTAGAGGATTTCAAAAGCTTCCTTCTGGAGTCTCAAAAGGTTCTCTCTCCGTCTCAGACTGGGCATATCTGTGGGGTGTACACCAGACATGGTCAGCATGCTTTTACAAACTCCACCGCTAAGTTTGTGTTTGTGCATGTGTTGATGCAGGAACTGTGGGCCACGGACAACAACAAGGTGCAGGAGTTTATGTTCGGCTACCTGAAAGACCCCCTGCGAGAGGTGGAGCAGCCTTACTTCTTCCAAGAGGAGGTACACGCTCTCTTATCGCCCCTTTTCTTTCTCCTGCCTTCCACCTTCATGCTGCACTTCCTGCAGATTATTTTCTTATGAGTTGCTGACGCATGGAAAAATAATTTCTCCCCCTAGTTGTGTTTTCTGATGCCCCCTGTGTTGTTGCTGTGGGTGAGACGAGCGTTGAGACAAGAACCGTCAGAGCTGCTACCTGAAACACCTCCTCCCACACATTTAGAAAAAAAGATTATTGACTATGCTGGAAGTTGGGTTTTGTGAAGGATGGTTTTTGTGGTCGTACCATGAAAGCTCTGACTGACTAAAGACACAAAGGAAGCTGGTGCCAGATGGCTACAGGAGTTGAGGCCATGAGTTGCCTTGTCTGATGGTGGCAGGAGGTCTGTGAGATTAGGCTGTGTAGTCTAGCTAGCAGAGTGAGAGGGAGCATGGAATTAACAGTCAATTTAATATTTTATCATCTCTTAATTTTTATCCATTGGCTTCTCTTGGGGCAGGACCTGCCAGAATGATGCCCCTGGAGGTTTTAGACAAGCTGAGTTAAGAGATTCTCTGGCTGGTCAACATGGGGTCTTGAATGGCAGACTCTCTAAACCAAAGGTGATGTTCACTTGATTGAGGATGGACAGATGCCATGCTGTCGTTTCTGTCCGTGTAGGTTTGGAAAGCACGTCAACATGTCCTTGAGCAGGACACTGAATCGCTAACTGCCCCCTGAGCGCTGCAGCTGCTCACTGCCCCTATACAATAGGATGGGTTAGATTCAGAGGACACATTTCATTGTCGGATTACGATGACCAAATAAAGCATCTTTCTTATTCCACACATCACCTTGTTGCTGCTGACGGCGATTGCAAGGAAACTGTAGCTATCGGCCGAAACATAGTTCTAACCCATTACTGAAGCTAAACTGTGTGGACTGAGGCCATTAGATTGGGCAAAATAATTGTGATAGAATTTCCCCCCACCACCATTAGATGACTCCAGACCTTAGTGTGCCAAAAATGGAGTAGACCAAGCCATCCATCCATTGTCAACCCTGTACCTGAAGTCAGGCCTTTTGCTTTTATTGATGGAGGCACTCAGGACTTGTGGTGTCATATCTTAGTATTGGGCACAATTACACTCACTGGTATGGATGCTCCATTTTAGTCTGCTATTGACCCAATACCAGTGTCTGTATTGATATAATCAATGGTTCAAAACTGCTCCTTTTACTTATTCTTTCCTGACAGCTTCTGGTGAGGAAAAACGACAGTTTTCAAGTGTAAGGATCTGGGCCTTGAGGCGTTGGCACAGAAAAGCCCTTCCCCCCACTGCCTCGAGGCTAAGCTGTACTCATGCTGTTCATTGCTTCTCTCTCATTCTTTCTAGTTCCTGACCTACCTGTTCTCCAAGGAGAACACCATATGGGATGCCTCCCTGGACCAGGTGTGTCCTGAAGACATGAACAACCCCCTGTCCCACTACTGGATCTCCTCCTCACACAACACGTAAGGATGGGGAAGCAGATGGACAAGAGACTCCTGAATGAGATTATTTTTGAAGGGGTCAGGAGTGGAGCTCTTTGTTTCTGAGGTGACTCTTTAGAGAGAACTCAAACCAGGCCTTGGGAATTTGGGAGTCTTGCATCCCTCCCTTGGTACTACACCTTCAAATTGGCTTCTAAAGTTGGTGCAGATCAGATAAAAGTGTATTATTTAACAATTGGGTCTCACAATGAGAGCTCAGCCTGCTTTCTGGAGGAAAATGTCTCTTTCCTGCCATTGAAAAGTGTGTGTGAAAGGCAAGTGAAATGTGAACTTTCTGAGCTGCCGGTGAAACAATATGCATTGGAACAGCAGAATGAAAAGTTCCATGCTTCTTTGATTAACTTTTGCACTGACCAGCTGAATGAGAAACGAGTGTTTACCCAAGTCAACAGACACAAAGAGGCCTTTTTGATACAGCCCCTCTATATTTGCACCACCATGGAAAGTGTGTGTGTGTCAGGCACAGTCCCTGCTGCATGGATTTCTTTGTGTGACTCCTTTGACTGAAAGACAATTCAGGTGTGTGTGTGTTTTGTGCACACTCTTGACGTTGTGTGCTTATTTTTAGCTACCTGACAGGAGACCAGTTTTCCAGTGAATCGTCTCTGGAGGCGTACTCTCGCTGTCTGAGGATGGGTTGTCGCTGCATTGAGTGTGAGTCTTCGCACGCACACACACTCACACACACACACAGTTTTACCCACATGTTATAAATTATCACTGCTCTATTTTGAACCTCCTAACAGTGTTTATCAGTCTCTCTTCCTTACCCTCGAGTTCCACTTTTAATTCAACAAGACATGCATGTTAGGGTTAAAACTGCTGCCTGTGGCCCTGAGCAAGGCAGTAGGAAAAATAATGAGTTGGTCCCTGGATGCTGCAGCTGCTCTCTGCTCATACACAATGGGATGGGTTAAATGCAGAGGACACTTTTCATTGTATTTATGTATAATGTCGAGTAAATAAAGCTTCATCTTCACTCGGTCATGGCCACACACATGCACTTACTGGCTGTCTAGCTGGCTCACCCTCACACAGCCATAAAGCCATTACATGATAACCTAGTCAGGCAGGTTTGTATTAATAGAACAGGCCTGGAGGGGGCATGGTGTTGTCTTGCCTCATACTAGAGTAAATAACAATTATGTAACCTTGCTTTTCTCCCATTTTAAAGGTCTGAGTCTCAACCGTGAATTATAGACACCGGTATACTGAAGTACCGGTGCTTCACATTTACTACACTTTTTGATCTCTCTCCAGAATCACTGGTAAATCCTGGTGGCCTAGGGGGTTAAGGCACCTATGTTCAGTACATCTCTGTGTCATGCAGTCGGGTGTTCGAATCCCAGCTGCGCCGTTTCCAACCACAGCCAGAGGTCCATAGTTAGTGGGTCATAATTGGCTAAGCCTCACATGGGTATAAGGGTTAGGTTGGATAAAGTATTCTGGGTTCACTAGTGTCCCCCTCTGGGTCGTCCAGGCCTCTTGGTTAAGTGAAGGGAAAGTACTCTGCTTCATTCTCCTCTGACGGCCAAGCACTGTGCTTTCCCCACCAGACCATGATGTGTGGACTAGTGAGGGCTAGTGGTCATGTGACTTGGAGGAGACACATGCTACGACTTCCTTGCGACATTCAAGAGGGGCATTAAAATGACAGATCCAGCCATAGGCAACTTGGAGAAGTTTGGGTGGGGAAAAGGAAATAAAATTTTAAAAATAAAGAAATGATGGTGAATGGACTAATATTTATACAGCGCTTTTCTAGATTAGGGACCACTCAAGACACTTTATAATGTATCGTTCATATGTACTGAGCCTAGGTGATTAATGGTCCGATGTCCTGTATTGAGATCAAACCTGCGATGCCCAGCTTGGGAGGCCTGTGCTCTACCGCTGAGCCACCACTGTTCCCAAAATAGATGAATATATAATAAATCGTGTGTGTGTGTGTCTATTTGTTTTTCTTGCAGTGGATTGCTGGGACGGTCCTGATGGAATGCCAGTCATCTACCATGGACACACCCTCACAACGAAGATTAAGTTCTGCGATGTCCTAACAACTATCAAAGAACATGCTTTTGTCACATCCGAGTAAGCTTCAATGAATGAGAGATACACTCAGGCTAGACTTGTTTCTGTCTCTGTAGGCTTCATGGAGGATTAGTTTGGTAATGGAAACATGTAAGGACTGACGTCATTGTTTTAGTTTCAAATGATTGAGAAACATAATGACCTTTTACAGTGAAGTGCTCTGTTGATCAGCCGCTTGACAGAAAGTTAACCGATAGTCATCGTCTATTGTTTCAGTCATTTATCAGTTGTAAAACATCTGCTTGCAGCTGCTGAGATTTGTTGGATTTTCTCCAATTCATGATAAAATGAATGCTCGGGGATTTTGGCTGCTGGTCAGATTTAGTTATGACTCTTCAAACCTGTTTATGATCAGCATTTAACATTATTTTTGATGTTTTGTAGACTAAATGCTTAACTAATTCATGATGATATTAATTAATTAATCTGTATAATCGCTGAAAGGTAATTTTTGTCCCAACGCAACTATGTGACTATTCTTCGCCCTCCCCATAGCTATCCTGTTATCCTGTCCATTGAGGACCACTGCAGCATTGTGCAGCAGAGAAACATGGCCACTTCCTTTAAGAAGGTGTTTGGGGACATGCTGCTGACCAAGGCTGTGGACATCTCTGCCGATGGCCTGCCGTCACCCAACCAGCTAAAGAGAAAGATCCTCATCAAGGTCAGGGGTCACCAAGATTCATAAGATAGCACTTGTTTTTGATGTAAATATGTTTGTTTTATACTTTCAAATGGGGAAATGTATTCCATGGATTGTTAAATTCTGCCACATGACATAGATTGTTAAAAAGTTTCTCTTTTTTTTCCCCATTCTTGTCCTCTCTCTTTTCTTCGGTCCTTTTCTCATCAAATACTCTCCTGCATATTCCGGTCTCTCCTCATATCTGCCTCCAGCATAAGAAGCTTGCAGAAGGAAGTCCTTATGAGGAGGTGTCCACCTCCACTCCCTACTCCGAGAATGATATTAGTAACTCCATCAAAAACGGCATCCTGTTCCTCGAGGACCCCATCAACCATGTGAGCACGCTCCGCATTAGACCCTCTGATACTCAACATCAGATACTTAGAAATGTATTGCTTTTTTGCACTGAAGGCTCCACCATGGTCCCTAATGTGTCAATCTCAAAGATTCTCACTTAGATAAATGTTTGTTAAGGCATGGTCTTATGCTGGATGAGGTGACACAATGACAATCCAGCCTATCAGTGGTGACCTTCCTGTCAAAAACCCCAAACGTCACAAAAGTAGCAAAGTATTTTGTCCCCATGCAATGATTGAGCCACCAAAGAGGATGAGTGAAATGGACACCGTGTGTTGTGGTGGATGCTGCCCCACAAGTGTATGTCAGAAAAAGAACACACCTAAAATCTTTGAGATCAGCGCTTAAAATCAATCTGACAGCTGACCAATGAGAAATAAACTTTTGTTCTCTTCCCTCAGGAGTGGTACTCTCATTTCTTTGTCCTGACCAGCAGTAAGATCTACTACTCGGAGGAGACATCCAGTAACCAAGGCAACGATGACGAGGAGGAACACAGAGAGGTGAGGATGTCTGATCTGCTCCATATACCTTGGCCTAAAATAATCCTGGAGTAGATTTAATAATGATAATAATAGTATTAATCCAGCAGAGCCAATTTGCATATGTAAGCTGATTTTGGCTGTGGTACTTCTGTTTGTTCCTGGATCTGTTCTAGGTTCAGTTGAAGTAGGTGTTGCAGTTTAATTCAAATGTTAATGTCATGCCACTGGGATGGGGGTGGAGAATATTTTTGTATTCATAGCTTTTGTAGTATTCATGTTTCAGTGGAATTGTCTGCTTTGTGAAGCCACCACAGCAGAATGAATATTAAAGAGAACACTAGTGAGGTAGTTGAGAGTTGATCCCTCTCTCATTTCTCTTCTCTCCCAGGTGTCTAACGGTATGGACCAGCATGTGACAGAAAAGTGGTTCCATGGGAAGCTGGGCGCAGGGCGGGATGGGAGGCAGATAGCTGAGAGGCTGTTGTCTGAGTACTGCCTGGAAACCGGAGCTCCCGACGGGTCCTTCTTGGTGCGAGAGAGCGAGACCTTCGTTGGAGACTACACACTATCTTTCTGGTAAAAGCCCTCATTGCTTTAGATTGACAAGCTCAATACAGATTTCTGTTGCTCCCCTGTGACAAAACGTAAGCTACAAGTATCAAGACGCATGCAAAATCTAACCAGTTTACATGTGAATTCTTTTATTTTGCGTGTCCAAGAGCAAATTCCTCTCCAAAGAACAGATTTGCAAATCGGTCAATATCACTGGCCCTCCCATTGATTTAATGTAGTTGTCATGGTCTAATCTTGTGATCACTGGCGTCCTATCTCTTAAGGCAAAGGGTCGCATGAGTTGGTTTATTCACTCGTTAATCAGTCCATTTGGAGTCACACACAATGTATGGATATGTTCAGGGTGTAGTGTAGACATGGAGGCTATGTTCAAGGTTAACAAGGAGAATGATGGGAAGTTTCTCAGTCGCACGTCAATGTGCTCAGACAGTTGGACCTAAAACACGAGGGTGGACATTTTCCTTACAATGTAAATTCTCTGTCTGAAATGGTCAGTGAATACACTCTAGTCCCATGTCTAGATAGTGATGAAAAGAAGACAGATGGACCCTGATGGTGAGCAGTATTGTGTCAAAGCAGTACTCTAGGCTGTATGTGAGTTCTCACACCAGCTCTCTTTCTCTAGGCGTTCGGGGCGGGTACAGCACTGTCGGATTCATTCTCGTCAGGAGGCAGGCAGCCCGAAGTTCTACCTGACTGACAACCTGGTGTTTGACACACTCTTTGCCCTCATCACCCACTACCAGCAGGTGGCACTACGCTGCAACGAATTTGAGATGAAGCTGACGGAGCCTGTGCCTCAGACCAACGCCCATGAGAGCAAGGAGTGAGTCTCAGGCAGTGCTCCCTTCTCTGGGGGATTTCAATGTTGGAAATGATGTTCCCTTGAAAAATGGCTGTTTTCCAGGTTCTTTCAGTCAAATCCTGTTTTTAAAAAAAAGTAGTTACACAGGCTGTTTTTTTTATTTTCTTCCTTTTCATTCATTATTTTCCTCCCAACCCCTGCATTCCATTTGCATTTCACCTTCGTTATTCAATGGGATTTGCAGTCCAACAGTAGGAAAAAACCTTCGTTTTCAGCATTAACACATCTACAAGTTTTTAGTAGGGGGTGTAATGGTCGTCACAATAAAGACTCTGAAAATATCCCTGTGACCACAGAATAACTACAGTCCATGATGGCCTTACTGCTACTCTCTTGCCTCCATATTGACCTTGCAGTGTGTGTGTGTGTGTGTGTGTGTGTGCGCGCGCGTCTTCTAGGTGGTACCATGCCAACCTGTCACGGAGTCATGCTGAGAACATGCTGATGAGGGTTCCACGTGATGGGGCCTTCCTTGTTAGGAAGAGAGCGGAGCCAAACTCTTACGCCATCTCGTTTAGGTAGGTGAATCCCAATGCGCAGATTAGTGACAACTGCCTTCTTAGTGACTCCTTAATGTCTTTTATTCCTTTTTTGAGTATATTGGGCTCCTGTAAAGGGAAAAGAGGCGGGCAAAAGGTCATACTGGAGGTAAATTAATATATACAAGGAGAGGTGAACTACCTCTAATGCAAAAATAAAATATTGAAGTGACCATTGATAAAGATGAGCATACAAAGATATCCATTCGAATGATAAAACATGGCTATACAGCTATTTTTGATATATTGATTTGATTGGATATCTCTTCAAGGTGCATTTTTTCCACAACATGAATAAGTTCTTTTTTTGCATACGCACTATTGAAATCACATGTTTGAATATTCCAAATTTGGATTTAGTGCCATTTGAGTTTGGCCTGGGTCATAACATTTCTTTTATGAAAGGAGGTCTGTTGGTTTGAAAAACAAAAATCATGAGGTAGGCCGTCAGTCTTGGACTAACTTTTCATGTTCCTTATTAAATGCAAAAACAATCATTAAAATTATTGTAAATAAAATATACGATTATTTCTCTCTAGAGCTGAGGGTAAGATAAAGCACTGTCGCGTGCAGCAGGAGGGCCAAACTGTAGTGTTGGGCACGTCGGAGTTTGACAGCCTGGTAGATCTCATCAGCTACTATGAGAAGCACCCTCTGTACCGCAAGATGAAGCTACGCTACCCCATCAATGAGGACACACTGGAGAAAATAGGCACTGCCGTAAGTACCCCAGGCAGTGGTGACCGTTTGGTTAGAGATGGCATGTGAGTGTGTTTGTGTGCAGAGCTGTGGTCTTGTCCAGTGGTCTGATAAAATAATTGCTTCATTGCTTTACCTGTTCTATTCAATAGGAGCCAGACTATGGATCCCTATACGAGGGGAGGAACCCAGGCTTTTACGTTGAGGCCAATCAGATGCCTACGTTCAAGGTGAGTGCTCAGCAAGGAGGGCTCTGTGCGTGTTTGAATTCACCAGATAATGAACCCTGCTGACACCAATTGATTCAATGAAAATCATTTACACGACCTTGAGCCGACTCTGTGCACGCGTGTGCATTTCTGAACCCTCTTTCTTGTCTTTCCAGTGCACAGTGAGGGCAATGTATGAGTATAAAGCCCAGAGGGATGATGAGCTCTCATTCACCAAGAATGCCATAATCTCTAATGTGGACAAACAGGAGGGAGGGTGGTGAGTGACATCCATAATGCCCACCAGGAATTAGCTCTTAATTCATTTACATCAATCACATGCACAGAGTGAGGGAACGAATGTGATTAACCTAGCAACAAACAAAAAGTTTGCAACATTGACGGACAAAGATGCATTTCTACAACTGAATAATCTGATCAGTTCGATGATACTCTAACCATTATGCCACACTATAATGGGTAACTGTAGAAGAAGCCAATCATGGAGATGGTGAAAGACGTAGTTTTTTTTCTTAAATTTGATCCCCTTTTTCCCACCTGAATTCCCCCAAGTTGCCTATGTCTCTGTCAATTTGATACCTAACCCTTATACCCATGTGAGGCTTAGCCAATTATGACCCACTAACTCTGGACCTCTGGCTGTGGTTGGAAACAGCACCGTCGGGATTCAAACACCCAACTGTATGACGCAGAGATGAGCTAAACATAGGTGTCTTAACCCCCTACACCACCGGAGTCCCTGTGATAGACATAGTTATTGGAGAGTTTATCAGGATTGAATATGAGTAAATAGCAGAAAATTAATCTATGTACTGCAGGGCTGTTCAGAATACAGTTTTAAAAGATTTAGATCGTCTGGGCATTTTCTCTGTGAATATTCACTCTAAAAGAATCGGTCAGTACAAATCATGGCTTAAGGCAGGTTTTGAAAGGATATTAAATTAAGAGGAACAATTTTGGAGCCGAATAGCCTAAATAGACCAAATGACCAGGTCACCATGATTAGAGGGTCCTGCATATCTGTATAGATAATCTTCTGGGTCAGCTATTTTGGACAGGGAAGCTTCACATAGTCATGATTGTTTGTGAGCCCTCAGCAACATGCACACTTGACTCCTCACATGCAGGGATGTCTGAGTAGATGAGTTAATCAGCTTCATGAATACTAATGTAGCTTAGCTATGTGTGATTATTATCATCACCATCATCACTATTATTATTCAATTAATAATAATGCAATAAATAACACAATATTAATTCCAATAATCTATGCAGCATGTTGGTGCAGTGGTTAGCATTGTTGCCTCGTGGCAAGATGGTGCTGGTTCAAATCCCTTTGCAGGTCCTTTCTGTGTGGGTTTGCTTTGGTTTCCTCCCACTATCAAAAAAAGAATTGCAGGAACTGCAGATAAGAACAAGCTTGAAGCTATAATCTGGTTCGGAACATCAAATGGTGACGATGTAAAAAGCTGCACATGGTCCTTTAATTGATTAATATATAGATAGATAGATGTTTGTGTTTTTTGTACAATCACAGATAATACTACTCAAGTTTAAAATAACTATGTAATGATATTATAAAAATGCAAATGCTGGACAAACATAAAGAGGATAAGGAGGGTTAGCTACTTGGTTTTAATAGAAGGGGACTCCTTCTCAAAATAGGATAGAAAAGGTTACCAGACCGTATAATACTAAATGATTACATGTTGGTAAACTAATTAGACTTGGCATATTATCCACTTTCCTGACTCGATAGTCCACAAAGAGGATGATGATAATGGGCTGTGCTACAGAACTGTTGGTCAATATGCACCCAAATACTGAGGTTATGTTGGAATACCAACCTGCTGAATGAGTGACTGAATTTCTGGATATTTGGGGCACCCTTAGCATTGCACTAACAACATGCATTAAGAATGAATTGAAAGTGCTGATTATGAGAGAATAGTTTGCAAAGATAGCCCATCCTCCTTTCACATCCGTCTCAGGTGGAAGGGTGACTGTGGCGGGAAGAAGCAGCTGTGGTTTCCTGCCAACTACGTGGAAGAGATCAGTCCATCAGCAGCGGAGCCTGACAGAGCGGTGAGTGTCAGTCTCACAGATGGAGTGGGGTCCACACAGTGCACATGTTGGCACCACAAGTGTTTTATCAGATGGCATTGAAAATTGCTCTTTGGGGCCATGTTGGCTCAGTGGGTAGAGTGCGCGTGCCTTGGGAACTGACGAGCCAGAGGCAGCGTGTTCGACTCCACCATGGGGGATCAGGAAGGGGATCCATCCTTAATCTCCCAAGCTCCAGCTAAGTCTGTGTCCACCACAATGTTGAGACTAATCAGGTCACATAAAATGGACCTTTATTTAAGGTTGCTCTTGCTCCCTCTATCGAGCTCAGAGGACTGGGTCAGCTGCAGAACAGTAAACAATAGGAGCTGATGGGGGGGTTAACTGTCTGGCTTAACAACAGGACAGATGCGTGTTGACCAAGGAACTTAAACTTGTCAGTCTATCTAGCCACTAGGCCTGCCGTCACAGCCATCCTAGTATAGAAACATTGGCCCCAATGGTCTGATAATTGTGTCCGTCAGAACTGACATTAATTGGTCATTTGCCAAGTGGGAACCAAGGTGCTTATGGTAGATAACTTGACTTCCTTCTGATCTTGTTTATTGCTAACTGTGCACTACCATAGCGTACTCATAAGGCCAAGAGTGGCTTATGCTCTTATTTTCCTGTCCTTCCTCCCACTGACAAGCAGGAGATGACAGAAAACAGTCCTCTGGGAGATCTGCTGAGAGGAAGTGTGGACGTGTCTTCCTGTCAGATTGGTGAGTGGCCCTGCCCCATCCTCCTCCGCTCTGGGCTGCAGAGCTGCAAAGCAAGTGGTCACCTTGCCAGAGTCCAACTTCTCTCTGCACTCCCCCCCCACACACACACAAACTCAATCTCTACCTTCTTACCTATAGAAGAACCCAATACAGGGACTTTCTCTGATAATTTTAGTTCTGCATACCTCTTGTAATTAATTTGACCATTTTTATTTCTATTTATAATTCCAACCCTCAGTTAGCCACATTTCTAGAATGTCTTGGCCTCCGGTCCAGTCAAGAAATAGCCACCCACCTGCTATCAAGTATGATAAATACCTGGATGTGTCTCCATTGTTCTGAATGAAGCTTTGGTTCCATCTAGTGTTGGCTTGTGAGAAGTCCCATACACACCAAATCTTATTCAAAACTATATGGTGCATTCTATCATTCTATTACTACTTGGACTTTTTTATGCATATATTTCCTACCTATCTAAGTACAGATTCAGTAAAAGTTGAGAATGGTGTTAGCAGTTTTATTTTATGTTTTTCGAGAAACTAAAGTAGTTTTAAAGTGTTAAATTTTGCCACTGCTTGTGCTATACATTACTATCAATTGTCGCCCTTTTACATTTATAATCCGTCTTTTTTTCTTTGCTCCTAAGTTATCCGCCCAGAGGGAAAAGGCAGCAGGCCGCACGTTTTCTCTCTGGTGCCAGCAACCTCTCCGCGGGCTGGCCAAGTCCTGGACATTGCTGCTAACAGCCAGGAGGAACTCAAGGATTGGGTGCTTAAGATCCGAGAGGTCACGATGACCTCGGAAGCTAAGGTATAGCACACAACTGACATAACCAAGAATTTCCTTGCATCTGAGCTCTTCAGAGCACAAGCCTTCTCAGGAGGTAGAGCGGGTCATCCGGTCATCAAGAACTTTATTGTCATTGTGCAAACACTACAAAATCACAATTATGTTTGCCTCAGATGGTGCACTCAGAAAATAAAAAGACAGAGTAGACAAGGCCGTTTCTAACCTCTGGGCTATGGCAAACTGTAGACAACACCATATTGAAAGAACACACTGACGGGGATGGTGTGTCATTATTCTTGTGTGTGAAATGGTTTGTTTCTTTGTTCAGCTAGAAGAGGGGAAGATGATGGAGAGGAGGAAGAAGATTGCACTGGAACTGTCTGACCTGGTCATTTACTGCAGACCTGTGCCTTTCGATGAGGACAGTAAGTTTTGCACACATCCATTCAAATGCACAGAAAGTTGACACGTACATAAGTCGATTCGGGTCAACTAATCCTCACTGAATCATATCTTCAGCACTCTGTTTTCTTTTCCATAGTTTTACCTACTTCCCCAGTCTTTGGATTCCACATGATTATTGTATAGCCACAGGTAAATTGGCACAAGACTCTGATCCTCGCACCCTTTACTATTGGTTACCTGTAAATGCTGTGGTGTGGAAATTCAAACATATTTTGACTCTTTTATTCGGGTGCTGGCTTTGTACCTACAGCAGCAGAATGCATTAAAGTGCATTGGACCAGAGACAGGACTGAGATGGTACTTGTGCTGTGGAACAAGCAAGAACAGGTTTCATGTACTCAACCTCATACCAAAGATCTGTTGTGGCTTTCCTTCCCCTGTAGAGATTGGCACGGAGCGGGCCTGTTTCAGGGACATGTCTTCCTTCCCTGAGACCAAAGCAGAGAAGTATGTCAACAAGATCAAAGGGAAGAAGTTCTTGCAGTACAATCGACTGCAGCTGTCCAGGATCTACCCCAGAGGTCAGAGGCTGGACTCCTCCAACTACGACCCACTGCCCATGTGGCTCTGTGGATCCCAGCTGGTGGCGCTCAACTTCCAGACAGCAGGTAGGATTCAGCCTTTCTTCAGGGTATCAGATGCTACAAGAAAGGCTTTAGCTTGAATCTGTTCAGCTGACGAGATGATTTACTCGTTGATAAACTTTTGATAATTTCTCATTTATACCTCCTGGCTCCTTCATGCATACCTCTATTTCTCCTCTGTGTGTAGACAAACCCATGCAGATGAACCAGGCACTTTTCATGCTAAATGGGAGGAGCGGCTATGTCCTCCAACCCCCTATCATGAGAGATGACAGCTTTGACCCCTTTGACAGACACACAGTACGAGGTGTGGAACCAGTCACGTTGGAGATAGAGGTAGGCGTGGGATTTTACCATCACCTGTAATGTATTACTTCATGTCCATCTGTATATATTGCTATTGTTTATTTGTGTGTGTTGGTGTGGAGTGACCATGCACCAACTCTTCTCTATTCCGTTTGGCCTTCAGGTACTGGGTGCCCGTCACCTGCCCAAACATGGACGTGGCATTGTATGTCCACTTATAGAAATTGAGGTCTGTGGGGCGGAGTATGACAGTGCCAAGCAGAAGACCGACTCAGAAGGTGATTTTATTCTGTTTGACTTGTGGTAAAGCAAACTACACCAAGGGTCAAGGAATGGGTAGTTATAAGCAACCTGGTGGACACATCATGTCCATGTGACTTCCTGCTTGGTCTTAGAAAAACAGGAAGTTCTCCAAACAATTACGTCATGAGTTGGACTGCAATAGGGAAAATATTGTTGTAAGAAAAGCTTTTCAGCAGGTTTTGTCAAATTATTTCAGCCAAGCAATCAATATGGCAAAGAGGAATAATACCTCTGTGGTTTCATCACAGCTGTGTTTTGTTCATTTAGAATGCACAAGCACATCTGTGTGTTGCTGTGCTCTTTGCAGGGATACACAGTGCCTCTAAACAGTTTAAGCCTTCCTTGGGAGTTTTGTTTTGGTAACCCAACATTGAATCGCAGTGGATTTAATTTGGTTTTTATGATACTGATCATAACTGATTGCGCACCTATTCACCTTCTTTAACGTGACTCACCTAAATCATGACTGGTGCAGCCAGTTAGATTTGGATGTCATATAGTTTTTTTTAAACTTTATCTCCTTTATTTCCACCACCTGAATTCCCTGAGTGACCTACTGCTGGGTCAGTCTCTTTGATACCCCTCTAGAACATCAACAGGAAGGAGGAAGTGGTAGCATGTGTCTCCTCCAAGTCACATGACCACTAGCCCTCACTAGTCCACACATCATGGTCTGGTGGGGAAAGCACAGTGCTTGGCCGTCAGAGGAGAATGAAGCAGAATACTTTCCCTTCACTTAACCAAGAGGCCTGGACGACCCAGAGGGGGACACTAGTGAACCCACAATACTTTATCCAACCATAACCCCTCTACCCATGTGATGGTGTTAGAATCCCAGCTGCACCGTTTCCAACCACAGCCAGAGGTCCATAGTTAGTGGGTCATAATTGGCTAAGCCTCACATGGGTATAGGGGTTAGGTTGGATAAAGTATTCTGGGTTCACTAGTGTCCCCCTCTGGGTCGTCCAGGCCTCTTGGTTAAGTGAAGGGAAAGTACTCTGCTTCATTCTCCTCTGACAGCCAAGCACTGTGCTTTCCCCACCAGGCCATGATGTGTGGACTAGTGAG